>MIEF01012974.1:0-19491 GCA_001870725.1 Taenia solium
CAGCGTTGGATCAGATGTTTGAAAATGTTGGTCGGTGCAAAGTGGCGACCTTAAATAAATAGCAAATACGTGGTCACGACTGCTAATGCTATTTCTGATCACTTAAAGCAAGAAGGAGGCGCCTGATGTGCTTAAATGCTTGTGCGAGTATTGCGCGTGGCTTCATGTAAATGACCAATGTGTTCCCTGCTCAATACTCCATGTTAAAGAAGCAACAATAGGTCTAAATCAACGCACGCATTTTTTTGCAGTTGTTTGGCAGCTGGAAGCATATTGCGATCTACTGCTTGCGACAAAGTAATGCAAGTAGTGTCACCACCTAAAAGACCAGCAATCATTTGTCTTCCCTTTGATAGGAAAAAGTTAGTGAGTATTTGGAACGATGGACTTAAAGAGGTCGGCAATAAGAAAACTGTTGCAGCAAATATGTGCATGATACTCTACCAAGTTGGAATCGCACTGACATGTATTTGGGCAAAAGGCAGACTATTTATTAAAAGCTTGTCAATAATGACGCGATGAGGCAACAAACATGGAAAGCTAACTAGAGATAGAAATAGGGATCTATACGGACCCTGGAGTCACTCACACCTGCTAACTTGCACTCATGAACGAAGCGATTTTAAGTTTCATTCATTTGACGCTCATTCGCTAAGATGACCTCACACTGAACAAAGTGAAACAAGCCGACATGAAAATTAATGGATTGTACTTGAGAAAAGTTGATCCGAAGGCAATCTGGTAAGTGCAGCATTAATTCTCATTAGGGTGTTCAGGAGCTTAATAAATTGTTCTTCTCTAACCTTACCTCAAAGTCTGTGCTGCGGGTGTTCCCCATGCGATCTCTCTAATTAAGGAAATTTTGTTGATTGAATGCATTCGAGCAAGTCGATTTCGCTATGCATAAGAGACTAATTTGTATATTCCACTCACAAATGTGTTGAGGATGATTATTCGGCCTGCAAAATAGATTTTTGTTTTCTTTTTGTAACTTATGCATATCTTCGTCTTCCTACCTAATAAATGTCTGTATTTAAAGGCGATTCCATCAGAAACCGCTACCACCAGTCAAAGATGCGGTGGTACACAGGCTTTAAACGTTTAGTGCACATTTGTAGAAATTACAAAAATTAAGACTGTATTTCTCGGTCTCGTATCTCAAACAGGACGCAGTCAATGGAACTCTGGATTAATTATGTGTGAGTGCGATTTAACCGGCCTATGCTAAGCTAACCTACTCACCGGTTCCTAGTGAAAGAATTTCACAACAGCAAAGTGCAGGATTTATTTAAAGTGAGTGAATGCATTGGCAAAGGTTTGCAGAATGTATTTTGTGGCTTATTGGGACCATCTGGGCACCTGAAGCATGCCAGTTGTGACAAGACTGAAAAGCAAGCAAAAGGCGAATAATTGGCCTTTTTGACAGGAAGAACTTATTTCTTAACCCTAATATACTAAGAAACTTAGTGGCGCTTTCGAATGCCCGCACTGCATTTTGTGCTCTAATACACCCACACTACAAGCTCAAAATGGTGCCTGAAAAGAGTCGGTTCCATCTTCTTTGCTCCCAGAGATTAGTGAGGATTGCTTAAACTCCCGAAATGCGCGGTTCCAAGGCCACATCCATTACCGACTGCAGAAAGCAAGCAGTTGGACATGACGAAATAATAAAACTAAGTGAATTAGCGGTTTTTGCCTTTTGGCACCATAGTTCTTACATTCATTTGCTTCTCTCAAACACAAATAACGCTTGCTGTAGATTGGAATGGCAATATTTCTAGTTAATTTTGGGTAACTTTTGTGTTGCTTGATCAGAGAGTAGCATTTTAGTTGTTTGGACTAATTGCCTTGAAATGCATTGCAACTCCAGAAATCTCCTTTACGTCATTCAACATTGGCAGGATGCTGTAATGATTTGATTTGCGTCAAGCCACTTTCCCGATGCTGCAGCATGAAGCCCCAAATGTTGCGCTTCAGCTTATTGGCCCAAAATCATGATGTGCTGATCCCCTGTCAGTCCTTGTGTTAGCTGGCGGGACCTCAGCAAAGACAGGGTACGATAAAGGTCATTCACTGCTACTTTGACGTTGCCGATATAAATGGATAGTGCGGTAGCTGATGAAGGGCGCACCACTGGATTACCAATTATGGTCCAGATATGACCACATTTACTCCCCCTGACCTGCTGACCGGATTTACGGAAGTGGAAGCAGATGAATATTAGCAACTTATGGTAGTGCAAATTCATCCTCTTAAAAGAAGCACTGGACCATCCGTTTCGCTTAATACGTACTGCCAAGGTCACAGGTAATAAGAAAATGGAACGACACGCTTTTCTACTCAGGCCATAAGGTGATAAACAAAATTTTTGATTTGCACATTGGCTATGATTATACGTAAAGCGCAGCAAAATTTGGACGGGGAGTAACATATCTGATGCCGCTGTCAACTTCAACTAACACTGTGGGGCCAAATGGGCAACAAAACTGGCCGCCAGTCATGGCAGACACACTCCTACAATCACAAATGTTTTATCAACGGGAGATTCGCTACTTAAAAGGAACTCGTATGCACCAGTTAGCAAAGCGATCGCATCCCTCATTGCCAGAAGAATAAGTGGCAAGAGAGAAAAATGAGTTCAGAATATTGGCAATTGGAACCGAAGGATGACCAAACATTTGGATTTTCAAAAGATTAGACTTTTTGTGGCTGTGCCGCACATTACTGAGATAGTTTGCCATTCCATGCTTTAAGCATGCACGCTGACTTGTTGGCTCAACACTCCTACGGACGTACCACATTTGGTAATTCGTGCGTGAGAGCAATGCATTTGGTTTGCACTGAGAAATAAGGAGAGCATCTTTCAATTCTTCTTGCATTCGTAGGTTAGCATAGACAGAGGCTTTAAAAAGATAAGTGTTTCAGAACCCAACTAAATGAAGGTTCCTGTTCACTAAGCAAACATCTTTGTCCATTTGTATTTGATAAGCTTTGATGCGCTGCCACCCTATTTTCGTGTGGATGCAGCTCTACACATGTGTGTCATTGTCGCACTGCCTCTAATGGGATGCACGAAGCTACCATCGGTAGCACATTGAAAGGATCTTGAACCCTTTAGTTGAAAAAGGGAAAGAGTCCACGTTTAAATCTGCTGTTACAAAAGAATTCATTATCCAGCATCCTCCTTTGAAGGAAAAGCGGAATCCAGCTATTTTGTCATCTTGTATTGGTAAAAACCTCCTTGAATTGCATGACATATTGACTGTCTACTCTTGATGGATAGTGCTTGTGTGGATGAGGAACAAGTAGCTTTGAATCTAGTCTCTCGATAGCCTCAGAATGTTCAAAGCATTAGTTTATTTTTCCACCTTATTACCCCATTTAAGCTGTATAAGTGGGAGTATTATTTTGGCCCACAGAATCTAATTCCCCTAACAGCATTTAGTTAGTGCGAAGGCAAAATCGAAGAGTAGAAATCATTTCTGTATGAGAACGTAATATCGTTGCTTCTGGAGAATGCTTTTGCTTACTGCTTCGCAGTTGCGAAGGACAAGGAAAACGTTCTCTGACAACATGCAATTTGCGCAGCGTTTCTTTCATTAGGCGCTGCACTACAGTCTCGTGGCAACAAGTATGTGCGTGGGGGCAAACCATCCAAAGGTGGCTTCCTCGATGCGGATGCAGATGTCACAGCACCGATTCCTTCTTCATCCCTATTCTTCGCCGCGCTCACAGCTGATGTCTTGGTGATGTTACTGCTAGGCGGGAGCTGCAGTAAGTGTTTACCTCCACTGTCAACATTACATGCACATTAAACTCCAACTTTCGCAGATGGCCTTGTTATCACTCCTGCAGCATTTGGTCATTTTGGTTAGTATTAGATGGCTAAGTTGAGGGGCGGAATTTCAGTTAAGGTTGGAGTAATGAAACAACTGCAAGGTTTTCTTGTAGTAAACAAAGACACCTTCATTTATGAGCGAAGTTTTGATGGTGCTGGGAGCAGATCAAGTTGTGTTAGTTGACAATTACTTAGCTTGCTGCACACTCTATATATCTGAACGCATTTTAGATGGTAGGTGTTTCATGCGCTAAACTGAAGCCAGTCAACAAAACACACAGAGTCGTAGCATCTGCCCAAACTTTGATAGGTCATCTTTGTTACGTCACTGGTTTCACTTCACTGCTTCCTCGCACCTTCAACGGGTTCTTTCATTCCCTCACAACCTGATTCATTTTTAGAAATAGGGGCAGAAAGGTGGTTTTTAAGATGTATTTTAATCGCAATCAACATTAAGTCAATACGTAGAATTGATATTTTTCTCCGCAAGCTGATTGTTGTGCACTTTCTCCCAAACCCTCACACCAAACTGCGAATGAATCATGTTCATCAATGGCAAGTTCTAGCAGCCAAAGGCAAGCAAATTGCAGACAGCAGCGTGACCTGTAGTACGTATATTTTTATTATTAGGCTTTTGCAGCACTACAGCATCTTCTTCATCAGAAAATTTACATTGATCTAAGGTAAGACGCAAGTTAAATTTCTGCGAATTGAAGGGTGATACGATGCAAACTACTGCTAGCAGTAGGTTGAACATCTCCATCTAGAGGTCAAAGCACATCAAGAGCCAAATGTTGAAATTTTTAGAAAGAGGAAGAATAAACTCCGAGTGTGGCGTTATCCTCCCACGTATTCCTCTAATGCACATGCCTAAATTATCACCCATAGGAAGCTAGCAGAGTGCGCTCATTGAGCAGAACTAAAAACTAAACAAACCTAGAATGTCTGCATGTTTGTAAAAGAGATTTTATCCTACCAGGCTAGACAGTTCTTGCCATGTTACTGTAAGTCAGAGACATGTGACATGTGTACAAGCAATCAGAAAGAATGAATTTGATAGATAAATTAAAATGTGCAAGGATGGTGCAAACGAGGGTGATTTTTGGCAGCACCTACATCGAGTAATCCTGAAAGCATTCTGCACTGCATGAGCGTATCCTAAGAGAATTCGTACTGTGATCTGCAATGCATCGTAATGGGTAATGAATTCAGATGAAGACATGGGGGCGCCACATTGGAGCAGAGCAGCATTTTTTTAACTGACTCAGCCCATCTGCAGGCCCACTTATGTGTGACCCAACAAAGTTAATTAGAAGTAATTAAACAAAATGTTAAAAGCGCCACCGTCAAAAGGATGCTTGTTAGAGTGCTTGAAATAGTTAAAAAATGCATGCGAATTCTTAAGTATTTAAATAAAATTCGGCAAATTCCATGACTACAATGAGTGCCAGGCTTAGGATGCTGTTGGTGATGAAAGTGTGCACTTCATCGGAGAGAAAGTTAAATTATGTAAGCACCTATTAACTTACTCGTGAGCAATTCGTTGTGTTTAAGAAGAGGTCGGACATGACAGCCTATAGTTACATGTCCAATTGGTGGTGTTCTTAACATTCAAAATCTTGCAAATGCATCCACATGGCTGCAGTGAAAACTCTCTCATGTCCAATGCCTATATTTAAAGAAGCGTTGAGTTTTACCAGCCACCTCAGCGGTCACTGCTAAAGAATGACTACTCGAGTTTCTGCGGTATAAATCGCTCAGCGTTGTTCAGAGGTCAAACTTGCAATTGTGCCTACTGGCTATAACTGTCCTGAATTCAGTCTAAAAGCGGCCTTCCTAGTCGAATCCATTTGCTCAGATCCTTCCTTAACGCTACACGCTCTGATTGGTTGTGATACTAGGTATGCATAAATGTTTGGATAATGTGGTGCAATGGCGTTAAGATGGCTTTAAAACATCATTTTTATAAACGAAGTGCACACTTGTTTCCTGGTTGTTATCTCATTGCTAAATCTGGATGCCTGGAATGGGGTCGACATCTACCTTTCAACCTGTCAGCTAAGAGTCACGTATGCAGACGTTAAATGACATGGTCCTGTTCTCCTTGCACGTGACAGTGCCCAAGGTCAAAACGTGTTTAAATGCGTGTGGGTGTTGGCTCACCCTTTGTAATTTTACTTGCGGGCTAAGCAAGGGCAGTTAAGAATGGTCCCATTTTCTAACAAAACATTTCAGGTGCCGCATGTGCATTAAAGATTTCGGCGGCGCTTTACTCTTTCAAACTCGACTGCTTGTGCGCTTAGTGAATCTTGCGCCTATGGGGATCCCAAGAGTTTTTAAGTTTGCTTTTAAAGTGCGTCGCAGGAATATTTTGTTCAATTAGAGGTTGCTTTCCTTCGTTTGCATTCTACCACATGTACGCCCCAACGATGGCTTTCATGAAAGTTTATTTTATCCACCAGCACGATTTCAAAGCTGTGCTATGCTCTCATAATAAGACGTGTTTGGTATTCACTTACAGTAAACTCTACTGAGGCGGTAAATCCAAGCTAATAAGGATTACATCACACACCCTATTATTGCATCAAATCAATTCTTCCACCTATGTTAATACCGCAGCTGTCAAGCAATGCTGAAGCACGTAATTAGTTAACCTCGCTTAAGTTGAAAACTGTTTCACAGACATTACAATTATCGCATGCCTGCTAGTCGCAGCCAAATCACATGCTTCTATTTTGGATGTAGAATATGCAAATACAATAGGTGCACAATTATTAGCACATCTGTATCCAGTTCTATGGAACTTGAAACCACCGAATGCGCCTTCATTGGTGACTGATGAACCCAAGCTCGTATCAACCAATAGTTAGTGTGTGAATTCATTTTATTAACCTCCCGGTGGTTTCATTTTACCATTAAGCCAGTGCATCAGTCCGTGCCAGTGAAGGTAGGTAGGTAAGTGAGTGGGCTGACTGCTATGTTTTCCTTTTGACATTACTGAGCGTTACCATATCCTATATGGAATACATGTGTAGTACGAAGACGGCGAATCTATTCTTTCCAGTGAAAGCAATCTGCCAGGATATGTTTACAAATTCTATGCTATCAATTTGATTGCTCCACTTCCATTCAAGGCATTCATTTTGCTTTTATATTTCTGGTGAGGGATCTCAATGGGTGAGTATCGCGTATGGTCGTCACATACATATCGCAAAGGACAGGACAACAGCAGTTACTGTTTTCCCCCAAATGCCAGCTTTGGTGACCTTATCCAGTTTTTCACCTGGTAAACATGAATCCTTGCCGGCTTGAGGACAGAACTTGCAAAACATTTTGATGCCGATGCGGTACTCGAGGACGGCTTTTATATATTACCTCACCCCACAGCTTTTCACCTAGAGGCGGTCCCACATTCTAGCAATGCTGACTTCATGTTACGCTATCCTTACCACCAAGATCCACTTTGCCCACCAGCAACACAATGCCAAATTGACCGCAGTGGGAGCACGTATTTCAAGCCAGATCTGCCCACTTCTGGCTGTTATCAAAATTCGCATGATTTTGAAAGCTCAAATGTCACTCCCGGACTGCAGCGAACCCAACCGCAACAGCAGCAGCAATATCGCTTTGGCAGTGCCCTGGACTACCGGAATCGTACTTCGAATTTGACAGTCAATTGGCTACCATGCGGTATGATGAGGCAGAACACATATCAACCCACCAATCGTTCCCTCAGTCATCCACAAATGGCCATTAAAATTGAAGAAGGACGTGGAGTCAGCCACGAAGGAATGCTACCTAAAGCAGCAGTGGGTGGTACATCTGCCAGATTAGAAGTGTAAAGAAGTCCATTCAGTCCGCCTCCAGCTGTGGAGTATGACCTACACTCGGGCTTATTGGCCATTGCTCAGGCAGTGCCCCACGTGTGCCATGCAAATTTTGACTGTCCAAGAGGGAACTTCTCATCCATTTGTGTAGCAGGGGCAGATTCCAAATTCCCAAGTTTAGTGGAACGTCCAGCAATCACTCTGCGATTGCGTGAAAAGGTGTCATGGCAGACGACGTGGCCCCATCGAATGGAAATGATTACCAGCAAGAATGGAAGGTGAATTATTTCAGAGTACAAAAGTCATCTTAGCAACCTTGTCCTCTCATCTGATGATTTCATGCAATTGGACAATTTATGCAGATGGATATTTCCCACGCTCACGGTCGCCGTTGAGGGCTTGGAGGTTAATGAGAGGTACATATTTTTCTTGGACTTGGTGCCAAAAGATCAGAATCTGTACAGACTTCATTCTAATGGTTGGATTCCCTGTCGGACTCTTAGCCATCCACCTCCATCAATTCAATGTTTGTATGCAAGCGTGAAGGACTCGTCCTTGTAATTAGCTGAACAGCTTTCTGTCTTGCAAGCCTGACCCCAATTGGCGCCGTTATGTTTTTTAGCTTCTCACATCTACGTATCATGCAACTTATGCGAAAATGGTCCGGAACTAATGGTCCGTGGTGTAGATATTAAGTTGGTCAAGATTACCAACAATGTTAGTACTGCTATAACGAAGAATCAGACAATTAATCGTGCTACCGGTGCACTTCCATCTTGCATCTAAGTAGGAACTTGGCCCTTAACTCTGATATTGCGAAGTTTTTTCTAAGTTCAGCTATGCCTTCATTCATACATTTGCTCGCGGCATGCAGATCTACCTTCCGCGCTACCACATAGTACACTACTTGGCACCTGAAGAAGTAACCGCGTGTTACTCAAATGCGAAAGGACGGCAAAGTGATTCTCCAGTAGTCCTTGAGCATGTAGACACCTACATCATCCCAGAGACAGAGTTCATGGCTAAAACCGCCTATCGCAATAAACACAATTCTAGCACAAAGATCAGCAGGAATTCCTACGCGAAAGCATTCAGATGTTGTTGCGCCTGTGAAAATCGCCATTTTAGCGGGAAGAAACGGAAAGAATTCTTCGTTCACAAAGCTTAGTGATGGCGATAAATGATGACTGGTGTGTTTTAGTGACAGCTAGATGCTTTGATGCACATGCGCCGCATTAATTTGCACGATTATACGATGGTAGTCAGAAGGGCCAATAAACTGGTCCACAAGTGTAGAGAGCTTTGGGTCGCCTCAATTCCATTTCATACTCTTTCTCTTCCACTCGCCCACAAGAGAGCGAAAGTAAGAGCGTTGATCTTATATAATTTGAAGGCCGATCAAACGCCTGCCTGTGCAAATTAGTGAAGTATTCCTTTTTTTGCTTTCTGGGAAGTCCCTTTCACCTCGTGCTTCGCAACGGCGGTTAAGAATGCCCAGTTCAATCTGTGCATTTTCACAATGCGCCAGTGCCTGTCTATCTGTTTGTCCGAGTTTGTTTGCATGTCGTTGATCATCCTACTGCTGGCTTTTTTGAAGAGACACCTTAAAGAGTGTTTGCGTGCACGTGGGTGCAAGTGATTGGTGGCAAGGCAATCAGTGCGTGCCCACCTTACCGCAAACTATCGATGCTTCTACATGGCTTCTAGTTAGTCGGACACTTTCTCAATCGTGTTCGCACTTCCTATCTTCAGTCACTAAAGGTGTCTGAGACAATAATAAGAGCATTCCTTTAGTACCAGCCCTGCGTGTTCTTATCTATTTGGAGCTTCACTTCAGCAACAAAGTGCCCACCCCTATTGCAAGGTTGTTTGTCACGTAATAGTTCATAACTCACTCCTCCTGAGGCTGTGCTCTTTTGAGGCTGATAAAGTTCCCTAAGTCGAGGTCGGTGAAAGGAGGAAGGAGATCTTGCAGTGGTTTGCACAAAAACCAGGCAAAATGAGCAAGTAATGACAGAGGTGGTACAAAATATGACAAAGATAGTGATAATGGTATTTTGTGACCCAAATTAAGTCGGAAAACGGGTATTGCAATCAGCGCCACAAATGCGAAGGCAGTTCTCATAACAATGGCCCAGTTCTGCAGATTGCAAAGGGGGCAAAGTCCTGGTAGCGTATGAGCTGTCACGTGGCAATTTCGATCAGTGCCTCGTGGCTCTGCAACAGTGGTTGAACGGTCTCCCTCCAGCCCGCATTACAATGTGTGCTCTGGATACCACGGTCAGCAGAGCTAGTATTGCTGCATCCTTAGGTTTTCATAATATCCGAAGTTGGCAAATGTGTCTTGCTATCATTTTACAAGCAGTGTCAGGCACCATCAACTCCACTTCAGAGAATGTCGAATCAAATGCTAATATCGCCATAAAAATGCTACTGAGCACTGATATAGTAGTGACCGCATTCCACTACAGAATCCACTAGCGACAACGTCAGCAGCACAGAAAGGACGATGCTGAATGAGGAACTTTAAGCGTACGCATATGTGAATGAATATTCAAAGGCATTCGTCGTGAACGTATAGCTGTACAACCAAAATGTTGTGACGCTTGCCTCATGCACAGTAATGGAAGGCACATTGATAGACTTCTGGGCATACAGAATTAACCAGCTCAGTAGTCAACGATCAAATCTGATTAACTTACTTGTATTAGGAAGAAAAATTAAACATGCATACTTTAAATTCAGTTATTTGATTGCCATATGGGGAAGGTCAATCAGAAGAATCAGACGGGAAAACATATAACTGGCATTATAGAGTTAGGATATGCAGACTAACCGATATTATCCAGGCTGCTTCAGAATTGCGACAAAACATAAATGAAAGGAAGGAATGATGTTTGCTGCTTATGCCGAATCAGATTGTTCGTAGCCACAACTTGTTTGCAGTTCTAGCCTCACTGGCAACACTTACGAAGCTGCTTGCCAAAATTAGTGACTTGTGATGTTATAGAAAATTGCAATTAGATGCTTGCATGGCATTAGAATGGCGTCTCATTTTCCGGTCCAACAAATAGCGCACGAATTGATGAGGGAACTTTTAATTGTGGCACCATGCCCATGCTAGGGCTGAGAAAATAGGCGGAGACAAAGTGCTATCATTCCAAACTGGCTTTCCTACTTCCATGGTGGTAGGGCTTCTTAAAGTGGATGCGGAATTTAATGGCGCCAAATCGTGCTGCTGCTCTTCGCTTGCGTACGACAATCCCGGTCTGTTGTTTGGAAGAAATATAAAGTCAACCCGTAAATGCCTTCCATATAAAGAATGACTCGGTGTCCATGGTTTCTGCAAAGATTAAACACCAAATTTTACATTTGTGTGCATTACAACCTGCGCCTGTTTTAAGCACTTGGCTCAAAGCTTCTTACAGATTTCCAAAATGCCAAAAAATCCAGAAGCGAGATTTTGTAATGTAGTGGGATCTTGAGAATTAGCTGCTGGGGCAACTTCCCATTGAAAGGAGTGCTGCTGAGTTTCAACCAAAAATTCGAATAAGACATACACTGCATACTTGCGAGCTTATTTCTCATCCGTCGCGATTGCTGTATTTGTGAACAGGTGAGGATCGCAAGTCTACCCTCATTTGAGGTTGCTCATGAATAGATACGGGCAGAAAATTCGATGGCAGTCGTTGTAACCCTCGCGATAGCGAAACGGTTCTTGGCGCACCTTAAAAAGATGCAGATGAAGAACGCGTACAAAACTTCCTGCCGTTAACGACGAATTTACCCACTGGTAGTCCACGTAGAAGAGATGACGAGTGTTAACGTGCTCGGAAGTCGGATGGAGGATCAGACTGGCGCTAACCCAATGTCAACGGATTGAATCGTGTTATGCCGCCTAGGTTGAAGGACGTGGGTTGCTTGATTTTGGACGCTGCACTATGTCTTTCCATCATGACTACTATAAGTAGGGCAAACGTGAATTCTAATCAACATCTGCGGTGATAACTTGCCTTTCAATTTCTGCAGTGATACCCCTGAATGAGAAAATAAGTTATGAGGAAAACTGTTGTATAAAGTGAGACAATTCTTCACAAATAGATGCTATTATGGCCGGCCTATTTGCAGTGACATTTCAAAGAGTTCGTTATACATTCATAAGAATTGCAATTGCGCAATACTTGTATTGCCAACTCTATCGTGTCGCTGCTGTTTCGGGTGTTTTTCGCATAGCCTCCCCGGTCCCTAAGTCCAAGCAAATGTTTGTCCAAAGAGAAAGTGAAACTGTGGCAAGGCAGGACGGCACATCATCGCAGTGTGGCCAAAGTTCTATCCACGACGAAAGTGTTGCTTCATCCAATGAAGCAACAAGTTTCCATCGCTCTAAGTGGCAGCAGTATTGGTATCAAGAAAGCTAATTAGATTGTGTCCATTCTGAGCAATCATGTTGAATTAAAAGCGTGCTTTTAAGAGAGCTCATGAACTTCATTTTCCTTCTCTGTCAAAGGACAGGACAAGCATAATCTAGCCCAACACATGAACCCCCTTTTAATCCAAGCCACAAATCAATCTAGTCTTATCGCATAGCAACACCAAAAAAATGCAAAAATGTACGAGTCTCTGTCAGCTCTTTTTTTTGCACACTGGCTAAGAGTGGAAGGGAAGGCGTTGCTTCGATTTTCTTGTTAGTCCTATGTTACCCCGTTAATCACAGATAAGGCGGGTCATGGATTAAGACGCACTGTTATGGGAGTAGTTAGCCTAAAAATAAGGCGCACTGCTGAGCGGAACTTTGTAGTAAGAAATAGTAGTTTAAAATGAGTACGTGGTGGATTGAATTAGAAGGACATATCATGTGCAGGAGTGTGTGAGCCCATATAAGCTTACGTCATTCCTTGTCATTGGACAAGGAAAAAGCATCCGGGACATCGTGATTAAACGACACGAAACGGACCAGTGCGTTAACGCCATTTTAAGGTCACTTGGGTGCCCCCTTCCTCCCCTTCTATACCGCCACTGTTTAAGCCTCGTCACCACTGCCCACGGTCAATCCAACTTGGCATTGATTGATAATGGTGGGTTTCTACAAATACAACTAACTTCACCATGCCTCTTTATCTTCATTGCCTCCCTTTTATTGCTCTCCTTGTATTCTCCGTCATCACGTTGCCTTCAACCCATTGCGTGTCATTAACTATGGCATACTTTCGCTATACTTTAGAAGCGACGCAAAATTACCGACTTTCCAGCCGAAATAGCACTTCGAATATGCAAATACCTTGATGTGGAGGATTTGGTGAATGCCTGCAATACCATTCCCAACTGGCGATGGATACTGTCAAGTCGACGATCAACTCAGGCGATGACTCGTCATATCAGTAACTGGAGGTGGCTAGACAAGCATCTCTGTTGCCTCCTCTTTTCTCAAACCTCCCCAAATGTCGATGAGAATTTGCTTCCTGCTATCGAATATCATTTGAAGGAAGCAAACTTTATTCGACAGTACTCATCTCAGTCAAGCCTTTTCCCTTCTCGACGGCTTATCAATTGTTGCCTCACATTCACCGCTAACATATTTTGCTTCTTCGCGCTCTACAAGCAGGATTACTATCACCCCATTTTTCACACCATAAACCTCCATGAATCGCTAAGGCGTGGTCCTCATCGCTTCGATGTTATTAATATTTTGAATTACAACTATACTGCCCATGCGAAGAGATATGATAGCATAATATATTACGATGAATTCGAACAGAGAAAATTTAAAGGTGATATCTTGAACTACGACTGCTACGTATTCCTGATGGATCCAGATTTTCATTCCAGGCATCAACTACTGCACCTCTTGGATGCCATCAAGCCGCATCAAATATTAATCATAGCCATCTTGCCAAGGAGTCAGGATAATCCAATGAAAGAGATGCATGTCTTTGCAAAGTTCATCGCAAGTTTCAACAACTTTGTGGGTTGCCCACTTGCAACTACTGCGGTGGATTGGCGATTGTGTTGTGTCAGGCTGCTGGATACCGGAGAGGTCAACTTGGAGGAGTGGATGCAATTCGTCAATTACGACTTCCAGTTTAAGGGCATTGGCAGTAGACGCAAGGAAGGAGGCACTTCATTTAAGTATCGAACTCTTAGAAGGCCCCCGCTTTTCTTGTAAATGCGCGCTCAAATGCATTTCTGGTCTTCTAAGTCACCGTTTTTTCCTTTCTCAGCAATATTAGTGGCTCCTAAAACGACTTGCTTGGGTTTAATTGCTCTAAGTTATTCATTACATGCATTTTCTACCACTCTTGTGCCAAATAATTTACTTTAATAGCTTAGGCATCACGGGTGATTGGAGGTGAACTCCAAAAGCACACAAGCCATGCTTGAAGGGGTGAAAAGCAGAATTTCGGAGATTGTGCTCGGAGTATAATCCTACCTTGTCATACACGCTACAGATTCACGCACGGCGGTTTGGCATTTTGAAATCAAGTGAAGACTAGCAGACGAAAGCCAATTGTACACGTTTTGGATTAAGCGGTGAAATAGTGAGGAGCAGAATGTCAGCAAATCACACTAATCTGACTGGTCTTTCGTTGTCGCGACATATTCTACATCATTTTTCTCCATTTTTCTTCATTTGACCAGCATTCATTTGTTCTTGCACATCAGGGCGACAGCGTATGTAACACTCAAAACAGTGGCAGCGTGATAAGATAAGCAGTGAAATTGCAACGATCTCCTCGTACTGCCATTATAGATAGGCCTAACACGTTAATAATTAGCTGTGGAGAATCCAAACCATGTACACTGAAAGATTAGACCTTAATAAATTTTCTCCCCTTGCAACACAAGCTAGGCCATAATAAATGTTGATAAGTTGCTCATTAAACTCTTCATCTTTGCATCCGCAAACGCTAAAAAATTCGCTGTAGAACACTGTCTCCATTCCTTCACAATGTCGTCAACATATAATTCGCCCTACCAAATTGTTTCCATCTGTCCTCGTGATTATCGCGAATGCCGCTGCGCGTGGAAGTATTAGCAACTACTCCTAACATGCGTTCTATAAAATTTGCCTTTTAATTCTAAGCCCAACTCAGGGCTAAAACATGGAGCGCATATTGCCCAACCAAGAAGAAAAACAGAACGCTATTACTCAGTTTCTCCTTTTAAGCATATAAGGTCCATCGAAAATGGCTTCTTCACTTTCGTATTTGGATGTGATCGACGCGGCACACTGACTCAGACATGCCGACCTCGGCCATTCATACGTTTGCTGAAGGGGAGAAAATTTCCCAGACTTCAAGCGCTGCACAACGCGACGTTACATCGTCTTCATTTTACATCCCACAGCTCTGCAGATGTTTTACTCAGGACGCCAAAATATTTTTGTTATAAAGCCGTGTCAATTCTCTTGGCTACGTTGCCATCATAAAGATGGTTTTTACTGCATTGGGAGGTTGTCTACATTTCAGATCTGACAAATGGCGCCTGAAGCGGTGAGGAAGATCGTAAAGTCATCTGTGTGTGGGCCAACATCAGTCGTAATTGAAACAAAGCATCAGTGGCAAAATAGAATACGTTCTTTTCACTACTGCAGTGCCTACACGCACTTATTTCACAGTTTGTACTCTGTGATTGTGGTGACGTGTCCATGTTAAGGCAGAGAAGATAGGCGGAGACTAGTCGGTTCCCATGCCAATATTTTGCAAAGTCGTCAACCTTTAAGTGACTTTGCGCGCCTCTTGGACCTTAGGTTCAATACAGCTTTATCTCTTCACCCAACCACCAAGCCCACCTGTCCACATACTTGTCGAACTCATATACATGTTGTGCTAATTATATTCGGTCCGACATTTGCATTCAGTTCAATGCAAATCCGGGCAAACGATGATGCCATAACTTCCTCCTTTATCTATTTGCTCACTCGTACTTCGCTGGCGTCAGTGTTCTGCATGGATGTTGAGATGCTAGACTCGGAATTTGTTGCATTAGAGGCAGCGCGGAACAATGCGACCAGGTTACTTCTTCTAAGGTTTCATCATTCTCGCTTGATAGCTTAAGTCTTCACATGTCTTTTATTCCAGCATTTATGCTCTGACCCATTCACCTTTGCAAGACTTTCAGCACGACACCTGCTGTGTCTAAATGGGTGGTATAGAGTGTGGGGGGCATTGCTATGCCTCTCCACATGCAACCCACACAATTATGTCTGGCGCTAAATCGGTTGAGGTGCATTTGTTTGCACAAGCAGTGTGTAACCTGGCCATGTATTATTTGTAAATGAGGAGGCTTTTGGCAAAGTCCATGCGTTCCGCTTTGAGTTGCAGAGCATATTTCAAAGTGGATTTAATTGCTGGAATGTTGAGAGGCGAAAATTGCGATTCTGGATCCACGTGAGCCTAGTCATCAATAGACACGGGTAGAAGTCTCTAATAACAGTCACTTTGTTCCTTGTAATAGCGAAGAGCTTCAGAGAAAGCGAAAGGCATGGAGGGCGTAGGTGGCCGAGACACCTGCCCACACAGAAACAATAATCGCCATGCCGACGTAAAATGGCAAAGAAGGGTCGTGCTGAGAACATCCAGCTTCAACTTAGAATAATGGTACAGCGTTATAAGGCACGACATCGTAGGTAGCATAAGATCGGATAACTGAAATGTGGTAAAATGGGAGAATGGGTATGGAGTAATAAAGAAGGAAATGGGCGGGGGTGTGTTGAGACAACCAACACATGCCATTATCGGAGGACGACAAGGGCTACATACAATGTATCTCAGGGGGGGATCAGACTGACCTAACTACGACGCATGCTCATTGCGTCTTTTGGTGTTGCCTAGTTTTATTCAAGCGATCATTCCGCGGCTTTTATAACTTGAATACGTGGATTCCTGTCATAAAAAGCACAAATGGGGCCGGAGGTGGGTCATGATCACCAACAATGAAGATAGTCGTCTTCGAATATCCACATAGATGTCGTTTGAATGAGAAAACCGAGTTGTTAAAAGAACTGTAGCATTAAATGTCACTGTCATGGCTGGTCTAGCTGCAGAGATGTTTCATAGCGATGGGATGATTTTCCATTCATTAAAAAGAGACAGATTGTGACACAAAGTTTGTAGCGTTCATTCCATCGTGTCACTGTGTTTCGCATATTACACTTGCAATCGTTCTGGTGCATAAGACCAAGTTAATCTACGCCGAAACATGAGGTGAAGTTAGAAATGCTGTGGGGTCCTCGCGCAGGGGACGTTTCACCAAAAATAGATAAGGCGTATTTGCTGACACTACTCGCTCCTTGTCTTCCAAATACTTTGTTTAATGCTAGTGTCTCTAACCTCCGCATGTAAGACATCATTTAACGGCTTAAGGCTCCGACGGCGTAGGATGACACCTCAACGGCAGTGCCAAAGACTAACCTACCATCTACTCCTTTAAGCATAATGTGTGCCTTCTGAACCCTTCTCTGGACAAAATGATTTTTATGCCATCATGGAAGGCAGTTTAACACGAGGTCTACAGAGCATTCCTGCATTGTGCAAAACAAGTGAGCCAGTGCTAATTGTTCTAAAAGCCACCAAACTAACCTGATGAGGAAGGAACAATACGTCTCAAGAAGAGGGGTGCATTTGAGGTGGTAGTTACAGAGAAAGGCGGCGTTTGTCGGAAGTGCCAATGCTCTTGAAATGCAAGCCGTAGTGAAAAAGTTGTGACGGCTCGTTCAAATTAAGGTGTTTGTCTACAAGGCATTGATGCACCACGGACGCCCATCCAAGTTTCATTATGCACCCACAGCAGCTGTAGTGCGTACTAAAAGCCTCGACTGTCTTCACATGGCAGTCAATCGACGGAACTTACATTATACGGAGTACAGCTCAGCAAAGTGCAGGAGTAAAATGTGCAATAGAGTTCGCAGAAATAGGGTTGTTCACACAATGTGGAGGCACAAAGTAGGTCTGAATGGGGCAAGAGAGAGTAGTTTATGGTTTGTAGGAGAGAGAACTAATCAGATCGGTTTAAAAGTCGGAATTTCTGTCGTGTCCAGGCGTTTGGTTTTGAGGGCAATCGACTTGTCAGAACACATCTCCAGTTAGAGATGGTGTTACAACCCTTTCCGAAGTCCTCCATATGGAGGAAATCGCATTCTCTTAGCGCTGCCGTTAGTGGAAGGCCAGCGATTCGAAGTTTTCCCAAAGTGTTAGCAATGTGTGCTAACAATTGTGGCACAAAAATGGGATGTCGACAAAGCGGTCTTAAAGTTGACAAGCAGGGGAGTAAAGGGAAAGTGGTAAAGAAAGAAAGAAGGTAAAAATTAATTGAATCTGCTGACACACACCATTTTTGAAATGTGGTGGAGTTAATTGACTGCGTGATAGAGGTGACGAGGTTTGAATACTTCCGCCATGTAAGGGTGCAGGGGGAGGGGAAAAGGGGAGATTGGATTGACCTCGCAATGATGTCAACACATTGGATCGTTTCGTGATGTTTGATGTGACTGTCACGCGATCACCTCATCTAGACAGATTGTCCCTAGTCGCTCAATGGTAAGGAAGGATGTAAACAGAGCGGACGCGTTGGAAATAATAAGAATGTTTGCTAGCGCCGCAACTGGCTACGGAAGTAGTGTATGGGCCTCAAATGAAGGCGAAAGAGATTTATTTTTCTGCAAGCAGTTGACAATCATCGCAACGGTGCTGTGGTGCTGCTGCAAAAGACAGCAGATCTTTGACACTGATAGCGGACATCATCAGGTAAATACGCTTCTTGCCTCACATTTGTCTCAAATGCTGTATTAGTGAGTAAATAAGGAAGAGTTGTTGTTGCTGTTAAAATATTCCAATTTCCAGAACAGTTGTGGCAACCGTTGCACATGTGCCAAAGCTTTTTACGGAGCTGTTTTCTGCACTTGTTCGGGTGTGCCAAGCAAGTGAGCGCGCAAAAGGTGTACTCGCACTTGAGAGATAAACCACCTAGCCATCGCCACGTAGGTGTGTATTTAAATGGAATTATGTAAATAGATAGGCGTGTTAATAATCAGTAAACTCTCTCGTTATATCATTGCTTGAATAATGCTGATGCTGGCACAGGATCAAAACTGCATTTAAGACCATTGCCATGCTCCAGACCACCACCTTGGCGACCAGGAAAGTCACCAGGTTATCGTACACAATGTTGCTCAAGCAGTTTAAGTATTGCAATTTGCAAAAAGTGGTAGGAAGTGACAGCTGCATCACAAAACCCGAAAGCCATTGGATGAAAATTAGTAACGTTTCTTCAACAGTAACAACAACCACCTCCCTTCTGACCATTCCCACCATTCCCACCCGCCAGTATCCTAAATTCAAAGCCTTTGTAGAGAGCTACTATTACCGCGAAGGTGGTCTATCGAATCAGCTAGATGAGGCAACGAAAGGCCATCTTCCTGCATTATAACCTCCTGCTTCCTGTAGCAACCGTCTGCATCAGATCTTCCCCCACAGGAGCAAATGGCAAGACCCATGGTGACTTCGGTGGTCTTATGACCTCGTAACCGATCAACTCTTCTACCGAATGTAATACATCCTCTGTGTGAGTGCAAGATTAGCATCTGACTGGTTGGCAGACCGGTCTCTCTTCGCTGATGCCTGTCCCGTTTGCAACGACGTGTCCTTTCTGCTTACCTCCAACTAAACGACCACGTTTTAGCATTGAACCAATAGTGCCTAAAGTTCTTGCGTTTTTCTGTCGATACCATGGAAAGGTGGGCGAGGAGATCACCTGAGCTGTGAAATGGATGACGTGGATTCAGAGTATTGTTGAGCGGAGACAGGACCTTCCATAAAATCAAAGATGGGA
>MIEF01012983.1:0-20039 GCA_001870725.1 Taenia solium
GAGCCACGCCTACACAAACCAAAACAGGCTCAAATGCCACTTTTAGGTTTAATAACCAATGCAAAGGCGCTAATGGCCCATCAATAAAGAATGCTTCCTCCTTTGCATGTGTACTTTTCACCAAGTAAACCACACATGTTGCTTATAAACATTAATTTTTTTCTGATTTACTAATTACCATTCAATCGCCGTGTGGTTTGTAGGGTTAGTAGTTTATGTATTTTTAATAAGGAACAGGCAAACAGTGTCACAACAAAAGGAAACAGATGTAATTTTTTTAAAAGGATAGGACCATTTTAAAAGGAACTAAGTAGTATCAAGGATCTGAATTCTTATGTAGATTGCAATGGCAGCAAATGCATTACTACCTCTCGAAAGTGCGAGGAGATCACTGGCATGGACGGAAAGCAATTTACTAAGCAGAAGTACAATCTGTGGGGATCTGCATAACCACGCAATCAACAGCTACTAGCGTTAAACAGAGTCTATCAGACGAACCTATGTTGCCAAAGTGCAGAACGCCTGAGGTGTACACTGACCGTGACCCAAAGACCATGTTACTGAGTGGAAGGACAGCCCGTAACCACGGCTTGGATATTGCGTAGTTCGCCCAGTTTGATGCAGACATAAACACAATACTAGACCTCAACACGGCCTTGGATGCGTCACCGCCGTCCATTGAGTTTTAAAGACATCTTATCTAACCGCGAGTAAATGACCCAGAAGCAGCTATTTGGACCTAAAAACAAAACCTGAAGTGGTCTGACAAAACCAGCGGTTATAGTGGACTGAAGTAACGCGCCTCGACTGCCATTCTGCCATTAACAAAAATAAAACCCTCACTATCATTAACTTATTATCTGCCACGTCTGCTTCACACATTCCTAGTCGGACAAGTCCCAATAGGTCCGATTTAACAGCTTACATTAGGCCTTAGATTGCAACAAACCCCAAATTGATAACGATCTACATCTAATTTATTGATCCAAACTCAACAAATCTCTTAATGACAACAAGTATGAGAGTCGAGATGTCACACGCTCAACATCCGTCAGTGCAAAAATTTGTGGCAAGGTGACCCATACCGTTACCAGGTCCACTTTACAATCTTCAGCCTCCACAGACGTGTACGAGAAAACAAGAATAAATGACAAACATTTAGATTCACTGCTTAGAACCTGCACATTAATCTCAAAATAGCAGAGGGAGGCAAACCTACCAGCTTAAGGTGCGTCAAAAGCGCTAGAATTTAAACTAAAGCATAGAATTATCATAGACAGAACATTTGATCTTGCTGTCCTGGGTGAATAGTGAAGCGATTATCCGCTGTTATGGTCTCCCCACTTTTCAGATCTTTCAACCACTCGCGTGCACGGAAGGCCGCCAGATGCGAGTAGTACGTCGGTGCCGGGTACGACACACTGTGGCAGCATCGCATGTACGCATGGCACAGACAATACGTGAACTGTTGCAGATCATCCGCACCCCAATCGTTGTCATCATCTGCCAATCCAACTTGCTGCATGTAATCATCATTTTGGATTCTTTTGTGATGCTTGATTGTAGGTGTGAGATCTCGTGGTGAGGCGAATGTCTCGGAAAAGCGGAACGAAAACGTTTGTATAACAAGGGGCCCAAATTTTCAACCCGTTCCAAAAACTGTACATTGCTGAAACAACATAGAAAAGATGAAACTTTCTTTAACATCAAAAAGTGGTTTATTTGAAAAGCGGTGAAACACTAGAGGATAGAGCACGTTAAAAAATTAGCAGACGTTGGGTACATTAATAATATTAGTCACGTTCGCAACACGTATCGGACCGCAATTTCACTCACGCAGGAGCCCCAAAAACCGCATTCAATTACCCACACATTCATCTATCTACCTAACTGGGATCTCCACTCACTCACTTCTCCCTGTTCTCTTTTCTCTCGTCCTCTTTCCTCCTGTTCCTCTTAATCTTGTCGCCTTTTTTCCCTAATTTAGTTCAACTTCGCATGTTTAACTTACTTGATTGTGAATTTTATGTGGAATTTTATTTTTATACCTCAATTTATCGTATTTTCACACCCATACATTCCCTTATACAGTGCCAAATATGTGTGGTATAGTTTGGCGGGGTTCGAATCGTTACGCTTGCAAAGGCAAAAGCGACGCAAAATCTCGGGATGAAAGAAGATAAAAGAAGGCACAGTACTAGGGCGGAATACACATACTCTGCAAAGGGAGGAATTGGGGGCTACTGGCATGGCCCAGAGGCTGGCCAACCGGCTAGTACAGTATGGCCACCCAAGTGACCGAGACCGGCAGTCCGAACAAAGTACTACAAACAAACTAGCTAGTCTACAAAATCTACCAAGTATCGATTGTGAAATATCGAATTTTTATTAAAATTTGATGCCTTTTGGAAAAGATAGGCTGCTTTTCGAATCAGATGCAACGAACCGCCAGGTGGTAGACCTTTAAAGTCGGAATTACAGGCAATCTATCTTACCTTGGCTCCTCTCTATGCGTGCCATTTAATTATACAAATTAATTCTACATCCTTCAGCAATTTTTTCTTCCACAGGAGTCTCAAAGTTATCTCTCCTTGGTTATAATTGCCGTGCCAACCACCAAGCTGTTAGGGCCTTTTTCTAGCGCAGAATAAGCCACATCTATCAAAGCAGGGTTTGAGATGCCAACTAACCCATGGCAATTTGTCTTGACAAAGTACCAATTCTCTTCATTTTAGCTCATCACTTCCAGCCACCATGGCAATTAGCCTGCCCGTTTGGAGCAACACTGAAGGAATCGGAAGGATTCACTCCTTCCTCTCTTCCTTCAGGCTTATCCAATTTTTGCCTTGAAGATTGGCAAAATGTCTATATACCAACCGTTTGATCCTTGTGTCATGTGTCTTAGGTGCTTCTCATGTCTGTCGCCCGTCAGAAGTTCCGGCAAATCCTTTTCGTAGGCCGATAGTGAACATGAAAGATCATAAATGTAGAAATCCCACTAATCATCACCTCCCGTCTAAAACACGGCTTTTTGAGCACTTCTGCCAAACTATCATTAGAAAGTAAGGTAAAAAGAAGAAGAAGGCATAGAAATGGGGCAGAATATATATTCTGGAAATAGAGGGCTTGGGGGCTGTTGGCACGGCCCAAAGGCCGTCCAACCAGCTGGTACAATATAGCCACCCAAGTGACCGAAACAGAAACGGGCAGTCAGAACTCACAAGGTATTACAAATACTATGTCTTCTTTCACCTTCAAGGAAGTCGGGCGACGATAATCTAAGAATTACATAGAAAAGCACTTTGAGTATCAATCGAAATTTCATATAGTGCTTCACGTTGAGACCACATATTTTTTATGCTACCCTGTGCTTAACTCGTTTTTCGTAATAAATTATAAAATGCAAGGTTTTTAGCTGCGCTATTGTAAGTTCCGAACGCTACAAACTGCGATTTCTAGACTCTTTGTAACTTCCAAACACCCTACCCAATCATGTTTATTTATTGTGCCGAGCACTCCTTCAGGCGGTCATCTCGGATCTTGCCGTACGTGTGGATTCTCTTGTGATCATGTGTATCGTCGAACTTTAGCTCGAAAGGCTGTTTCTGTGAAAAAAACTGGGAACCCCTAGCAAATACTGGGCTTTACTTAGCGTGAATTGTGTTTTCGGTCCTCACTCTGAAAGGAGTGTATATTTCTAGTGGAGCACTACGTGCTAGTCACGGAGGGATTGCCTAACAACATTGAATGTGGATCTCGACACCTCTGTTGGTTCGCAGATTTTTAGGTGAGGTTGAATTATAGACTACGAGTTTTTCTCACGTTGTTATGCAGTAAGGGCCTTGATGAAGTTTCTTTTGAGCAGCAGCATGCTTTTACCACACGTTCGTGAGCCTTATCCTATTTCATGCATTGTAAAAGGTCTCTTATTTTCTCCTCTATAATGTCTGAGTTTGTAGAACATATATCGGTGGTAGGGAGCACTTCGCGGTTGAATTACCCATTGACTTCGACACTGTAGTTTTGTGTTGACATTGTCTTTCCGGAACGTGTGAAGCAGGGGCACATTTACCACCTGGTTGTAGGATCGTAAGTTCAGCGCAGAGAATCACTTTGATCCATACAGGGAGTCCGATGAGTCGTTTATATGGGGTAAGGGGAACGCGTCCTTCTTGGCTAGGGCTCTCAACTTTCTGTAATCGATGCAGAATCGTAGACTGCCGTAGCTTTCCTTTACTACTGTAATCGGAGAGGCCTACGGTGGTCCATATAGCTTTGTACCATCATCTGTTCGCCCCTTCCACCGGACGATTTGCTCCTTCCGAAAGGGACGCTGATGTGCGTCTGGTGGTTGCCAAATGGCCTTGTCGGTGTTTATGGTGTTTGACGATGTTTGTTTGCCCCAGTTTTGAACCTTACTATGAGAACATGTTCGCATGCTTACTAAGCAATGGGCAAAGTTCCTTTCCCTTGCTATCAGTGTTGTGTGTTAACTGTGGGCAATGCTCGTGCAAGTTGTTAAGGGGAACGCGTGCAGCCTCGAAAAGAGTGCTGCAGATGTCATCAGCGTCTTTTCTTGGATGAAAAGTGGCTGTGTGTGCTTCCGTGTATTGCTGGATGGAAAAGGTGCCTTGCGCGAGATTCAGGATTGCTTTGGTGTCATCTCAAGCTGGTTCTGGGGACGTAATAAATTGCACTGTCTGGGTTTCCTTCCTTATGAAGACTTCTAACATTGTCTCCCCTATTATTGTCATCTTCCTCCCTTCTGGTGAGAGCATTTTGTAGAGGGAGGACTGATGAAAATCTTGTTGCAAAGGTTTGAAAGGTTTGTGAAAGCTTGTGGGTTTACTGCGGAAACGGCCCTCTAGTTTGCCTGAGACTCGCACAAATGAATGGGGGCCATTTGGGAATAGACAGTATAATAGATAGGACGGCTCACCTGATCTTGGGACGCGGCATGGAGGGGTCCGACGTGGTGTAGAATTTGATCCTCTGTTGCACGTCCGAGGAAGCGATGTCAAGCAAAGTTCCTGACGCTTTCGAGTTGCGAACTGGATGGATGAAATTGTTGGTCTTTATGGTGTGGAGTTTGCCCGCAATGCTTAGTCGTTGAATCCCCGCCCCGAACTGAACGGCCATCGAGTTAGTGACCCTGTTGGGTTGTATGGCTCGAAAGGACCGTTCTGCTAGGTGGTGTGGGTTGCTAGGGTACTCATCATCCTCCCCTGGCTTTTCGTCGCGATGGCAAAGATCCCCGTTAGGGGACTGCTTTCACTGGTCATTATCGAACTGAGCTAATATCTCACAGCATTGGTCAATATCGGAGTTATGGGAGACTCCGGTGTCTATTCACGTCAGGGTTAACTCTTGCAGATGCGCACGAAGGATGAGCAGAATTCTTTGGAGCTGAGGGTATTGGTGGGGGTTAAGCCTAGCGGTTTTGGTCCAGTCTCCTAAGATAATGCCATCTTTGTAGGTGTTTGGTCCGCCGATGCTGCCAGCAGTGTAGGAGTTTCTTCTCTTCCTTTTCCTCCTCTTCCCTTTTACTACCCCTCATAAGGGAAAATTAGATGCTTTTGGGCATCCTTATGTTATAGTAGTTGAACTGTCGGTAGTTGGCGTATCAAGAGCAATTGGGCTGAGGGTCTCTACGTCGGGAAAACCGACTTGCTCGCCCATAACCAGCTTCAAATTGTCTTCCGGTATCTCACCTACAAGGTCATTTTTAGGGAACATAAGTATTAAATTGCCATCTCGCCTTTTGAGCGCCGTCCCCGGTGCCACGCTTGTTGGTTGCCTTGACGTGTGCCGCTGGGCGGAGCACCTTTGTAGGGTTGAATCTTGTTACGGTAGACGGTTATCGGCTGAGTACGGAGTTGTGAATTGCGAAGAAGGCGGTTCGTAGGTGAGAGAACCTTCACAGTGCTCCACGGTTGGTAGAATTTGCGGTGAGTTCTGGCTGGGGAATTCGGCCTGTATGTTTGGATGCGATATCGCGACAGACGTTGGGTCGACTGTCTTTCGTAACATTTCTGCTGTAAGACATTTGCAAGTGTCTACGTGCAATATTAAATGTCATTCTTATGCCTTCGTTCAGAAAGCATTGTTGGTTACCACTGCCCTGCTTTGGAGGACGACATTGAAGGGGACTCTCATTTCGCGGGATGTGAGCATCCTGAACGGTGAAACACCAGTTGGTGCGTGGACTGTGGCCCTATAGGCGGGAAGGGCGCGTCCCAGTCTTAAATCTCAATCCTTGGGTTGTGCTTCCTTTGTAAAAGCCTTTACTAGTCCTATAAGTGTGCGATTCGTTCTTCCCACCTGTCCGTTGCCTTGCGGATGTTCATTTAGTAAATCCACGATGTCTCTACCCACTCTATCGCCTGGGAACCCCGTAGGCATGGATCGCAGGGGTGCGGTTACTGTTGAGTGGGGCTTCATGAAACTGCTGCAAGTGATGCAGGTTAGACAGAGATCGAGCACGTCTGAGGTAATGGGGGGTCATTAATATCGTTTGCTTGAGGTCTTCACCGTCTTTTTCTCGCCAACATGATCCGACTACTCGCGCAGCTCTTGGAGGACCGTTTGCATTAACGAACGTAAGCAAGTAGTGGAGCTTTGTGCATGGGGACACTCAAGGAAGACCGGGTGCGGTGTGTGAGTGCCACGCAGGAGCTAAACAAGAGCAAATCGGAAAATTGGCAAGTATCCCTTCCCCTTCCCCTCTTTAACGCTTTACAGTTGTTACTTTTGTCCTCTTTTTCATCTAAGAAGTTCAGGTTTTGTTGCCTTTGAGTTAATAGTATGGGATGAAGCCGATGTGAAGTACCTCTGGAGTAATAGGAAGTGTAGTTATTTTCTGAGGTTTTGTATGTAGGTATGAGCCTCCACACGATTGGTCATCATTCTCGGTAATCGTTTGGCCAATGCTGAGGACACGCATAGATAACCTATCGAAAGGGACGCTTTTTCATGACGCTTCCACATGTGTGAGTGTTGCATCGTTTGTGATGACTTACTGTTGGAACGGGATTAATTTGTAGTAGAAAGTGAAAATACCCAATGATTTTATGCCCCACATGTACAGTTTGCGGCATTCGTAGTAGACCCGAATTTGTGACGTTGTTTGTGTGTTTGCTTTTTGAGGACCACCAGCAAGTTGGTGGTAACATGTGGCGTGGAGGTGAGGTATCCTCCCCTTTTACTTGGCCGATTGACTAGTTCTCGTGTTGCCGATTGTGTTGTGAGGCGGCACTGGGGACGACGCCAGAAGAGGAGAGGTGGAGTTCGTAATGCGTGGGTGGTTTGTTGAATGAGGGGTGCTGGTGGTGGAGCCACCCGTTTGCCCCACCGTTGTACATTCGCCGGGTGGATCGTCGGTATGTGAAATACATGTGTGTATTTTGCCCGAGTTATATGCTTCTGTCCTCTTTGGGGAGTTGAGCGGGAAATGGTGGTGGCCATAGCTCGCTTGGATGCCTGGTTGAAATTTGTGGGCTTGAGGAGGAGAGGCAGGGAAGAGTTTGCTGTCACAGGTGTGTGTTCCAGTTTGTGATGAGTGGGTGAAGAGTTTGTGTTGCACTCCAGAAAATGGGATAAATGAATGAACACTTTTTGCTTCTAATTTCCTATGTTCTCTGTGCCTTCTATGCTTCGGACTTTTCACTCCCCATCACTTCTTTAGTAACCTACTAATCCTTTGCAGCGCAAGTGCCTTAACGTTGAACGTGGTGTTTAATCCTGTACACATTATCATGTAGCGGTAGCTCAAGTTCCTCACTGGGAGGGGATGAAATCATTTCAGATTATTTGTCTCTATGATTTGCACACTGAACACCTTCTTTACACTGGTAACTCATTTGGATAACCTGGGTAGATCAAACATCAGACGTTGGTGTTGGCTGCGTAGTGGGTCTTAAGATGTCAACTTCTTGTGTGGGATGAAGTAGTCTTGCACTTCCTCCACTTCCACCTCTATGTGGATAAGTGGATGTCGAGTTGAGGCAGGCCAACTTATCTGGGCAGTTGAGGTCTGTCAGGACATTGAAGGTAGAATGCAAGCCGATCATGGGAACACACCCGCGCTCGCATGTCTTGTTAGGCCTTCGGAACCTACCTCGAAATGGTGTCCATTGCATTGGAGTTTCGAGGTGGCCACCAGAACTGGATGAATTAAGGAGTTGACAAGAGTACTCATCACGAAGGGCCTAATGTTAAAAGATGAGAGGTTGGGTAACACCACACATGAGCATGCCACCGACGGCTGAGTAATCTTAGACGTCTTTGTGACTCAGTGAAGCGTGCGGAACAAACAGCTCTACGACAATGGCAAGGCTTCAAAGGAGGCAGGCATGTTAGTCCATGAAGCTCACTGGGACCTCCATCGAGCTTACAAGCCACTGCGTACATACGCGATGTGCTGTGTTAGGGATTC
The DNA here is from genome assembly GCA_001870725.1 of Taenia solium. NCBI lineage: Eukaryota > Metazoa > Platyhelminthes > Cestoda > Cyclophyllidea > Taeniidae > Taenia > Taenia solium. The sequence continues at coordinate 8,435 of MIEF01012983.1, forward strand.
GGTAGTGGGATGCAATGATTCGACTCTGTACTTGATAACGTGGACATTGAATTCTCGGCATGGCTTTTGTGCGTTGGCAGCAACCTTACCTCTTCCACCCGTCAGTAAAACACCTTCAGTGCGACTTCGGTAAAGGCTTTGGCCACTGCATTGGTGGATGCTAAATGCTGCACTTCATCGTGGTGGAGGGAAGGCATCTGTGGTTGAGGAGAAATTCCGCGACACTAGCCGTGAACTGCAAGTCGAGTGGAACTGCCAAAAGGGACCAGCGATGTTGTCATCAAGCCTCCTCCGTAAGCTCTCTCTCTCTCCTGTAATTGGGCACCTCGCCTCCCTTCGCCAAAGTGCATATCAACAGATGTAGAATGTGCAGGACGCCATTCAATAGCATCGTCTTATGCTTTGCACATTTGCGTTGCGCGCATTTTGTTCCCATGAGGCCCGATCGTCCCATTTGCTCGGGGATCTACGATACCCTCGTATTTCTTCTACGGCATCAAAAAGCCTGGAATCACAATTTGTGTTGCGTGTGTATCCATCCATTCAAAAATTTGGATTCGTATCCACATCTTTTATCGGGACACATTACCGTGGGAGAGGAGGACTAAGAAATACGCATTTGCTGCACCGAGCGTAGCGGGATCCTCCCGTTCCTCCTCTTCTCTCTTTACCACCCTGCTATTAGGGGGCGGAATATTGCGAGACATTCTTTGTTGAAAGAGTGTTGGGCAATAGCAGTAGGCTTAAATCTACGACTAGGGAGGTCTTGACTCCTGAGAGGATGCACATGCGTCTGCGATCACGTTAAAATTGTTCTCCCCCTCTTACCTACAAAGCACATTTAAACACCACAACTGTTGCACCGAGTGCTACGTGGATTTGGTGGCACTACAATAGCACATGCCCTCGAATCTCGATGACTGGCACAGTTAGCTTGTGGGTGCTTCTGGCAGCAATGATTGCGTTGTGATGGCTGACACAGGAGGCTGACTGAGGAGAACGTCGAGGACGGCGCTCGGAGGAAGAGAGGGGCTGTGTAATGCTTTGTTTGTTTGAACTGCCGGTTTCGGTCACTTGGTGGCCATATTGTACTGACCGGTTGGCCAGCCTCCGAGTGGTGCCAACAGCCCCCACCCCCCAAATCCCTCTGTTTCCAGAATATGTATTCTGACCTAGCAGTATGCCTTCTTTTACCTTAAAGGAAGTCTCGGGACGCTACAGCACCCACTCCCAAACACCTGGAGAAAAATATTTACCTGCCTTACTTATAAACACAAGTGTCCCACTTCTCACCACTTTGTGTTTGTAACATCCACTTAAATATCTTAGCTTTAAACGCAAAATCTTGTGCCACATTCCTTCACAGGCATTTATCAATATTGAGGCATATCATTCCACTGGTAGGATAGACTCAATACCCCTTGCACTTATCCTCACTTTTAGCGCCAAACTCCCTCAATTCCTCATTTAATATCCTTCCAATTGATTTAGTTAACTCACTGATCTGGCCAAATTCTGGTCGAGATTTTCGAACCCTATTTCGCAAACTCATCATTATTGCCATCATGGCTCCCACCAATGGAAATGCTCTGGTCTCCTGTGTGGTGTCCCAATTCCACTATTTCTGATTTGTATTGTTATGATCGTTTTCTGAATAGATGGGGTGAAATTCAAACTTGCATTAATTTTTGGGACGTTATTTAGCTGGTGTTGGAAACAATACACACACACACACACACAGCGCTTGGTTGGCTTCCAAGGGAGCGTACTTCTCTAAAGCGCGTATTCACAGAGGAGACTGCAACTGTTCACTCTATCCTCCTACCCTTATGATGACTGTCACAGATAGTTGCATTACAAGCACCCAGGTGCAGTGTTACCACAGACTCTGATAAGTTTGTTGGAAGGTGTTAGCCAACTCGTCGTTGACAAAGCTACACTGCGACGCCACGCTCACAAACCGTCCACACTACGTGGTGAACCGAAGGTTTGGACACGCAACGAAAGGGCTGTTCAAACAGTACCAACATTTGACTCACATCGGGACAGTCTTCCAAACGGTTTCCCGCCTTGCTGCAAGCACAGTGGCATACATCACCATCTCAGAGTTCACTTACGATTATTTTAAACGGAGACAAGAATCTGGGCCTAGCGTTGTTACACGCAGTACATCCTGAGATTGGGAGGAATGACCACACTAGAGCAAGGTTTGGATGGAGGAAGTGCTAGCATGGTCTCAGTTTAAGAGCGAGCGGAGCCCCTGGTGGCAATTCAGTTGCGTCGTAGTGGTAGCACATAGACAAACTGGAAATCCACTGACGCGATCAGTACAACCTGCTGACACGATTGACCTTGCAATCAAACACACAGTCAAACTATCAAGGCACCGTCATTGCACCGAGTCTTGCCAGAAATCGAAGTGAATTGAAGAGCGCACACCGCTGACGTAAAGAAGGCCAGAGAGAGCCTTACCTCGATCAGAAAACCACACCCGACAGTGGAAGTGCGCCCTGCGGATACCAAATCGCCACCGCAGTTCAAAGCGGAGGAAAACGTCTCAGAATCTAGAGCCTGTCGTTGTGCAACGCACGCAAGTGTCACCGCTGATCATCCTAGCGGAAACAGGAACAGAAGATACCATGGCTGAAACAAGGGAAGACAGAGACACTCAGCTACCGCACCCATCTGTTACTCTGCCGAGAGACTACCTGCGCATTGGTACCCCGCGACCGGCATGAAAGCTTCCCCGAATCTTTGACCTCCAACACACCTCAGACCGAGAACACTCTCTCCGCCGATCAGTGCGTTGTACCGGTTTTGACGCTTGCACGCACACCACCCAATGTCTCAAAAAGTCATAATGAGACGGCCTAACAAGTTCTCATAATTATTATTTCAAGCCTTTCAACTCTACACTTTCCACTACTCACCTGTGTGTACAAAATGGCAACAAAAGGACAATGAACAAATCAACTCAGCAGTTCGCATGTCACAAAAGCGGAGATAGGAGAACTCACTACTTCGCCAAGCCTGTCAAATACACTAGGATACGGACTAGGGTAGAAAGGTATCATAAAAAGAACATTTGGTCTTGCTGGCCCGGATGAATGGTGAAGCGGTTATCCGCTATAATAGTCTCATGCTCCGAGAATTTTAGCCAATCGCGTGCACGGAAGGCGGCCAGATGCGAGTAGTACGTCGGTGCCGGATACGACACACTGCGGCAGCATCGCATGTACGCATGGCACAGACAATACGTGAACTGTTGCAGATCATCCGCACCCCAATCGTTGTCATCATAAAGAACATGATAATGAGCAGGTTTTGAGGTCCCCTACAACAACAGTAAAGTAAGCGTGACACCACCATCATCATCACCAAACAAGACTAACATCGCTTCTGCTTTTTCCAAGCGTTAAGGGAAGACGTGGGCACGGGCGTCCATTCCCACATCTGTAAGGTGCCTCACCTGGATCCCATCCTGCGAACAAAGATAGAAATCGAATTCTCGGTGGTGAGTGATTTCTGTGTCAACAACTGTGCCCGGCAGAACGTTTTTCGCCCTACACAAAAAGGCATTGCATTTAACAGAGAAAATACACACATCGCCTCCACCAAAAGCAAGCCATCCATCATCTAGCAGCTGACAGCTTACCCCCTCACCAACGGATTAAATCGGATGTGGTGGCGTTTCTGCACTACAATAAACGTTATTCCCGGCTCGTAGTTGGGTCTAAGGTTGGAACAAGCCCTCTGCATGGCTGAGAGCTCTATTCTCAGAACAGAATCAAATTGACCCTCCGAAACACCGTCTCGGTAGAAAACCACCCTCGTCGGAAGACGATCATTATTATGTTTCCCAAATATCTACAAGTAAAAACAAAAGGAAGACGATGACAAGACACGCGTCAATCGTCCGCCTCATCAATTACAGCCGCAAACTTTACACGGACACTGTCACCTAATTCCTAGGAATCAAACAATCTAAATAACGATAGCAGAGCTAGTGCATACCTTTAGGAGGTCGGAGAAAATGCCCTCCATTCCATCAATATACTCCCTAATGGTTCGACCTTCCTTTATTTGATCCTGCTGGCGGACGATGGCCACATATCGCATTAGATCGCGTGAAATCGAAGCGATGACCGCGGCGACCGATTTGTTCAAGCCTCGACTATTGCCAGTGGGATGAGTGACGTCCGCACCCACCACCATCACCAGTTCCTCATTCCACCGTCGGGACAAGTCATTCACCAGCCAATTGATGCCACCCATCTTGGCGTTTATCTTCAGCATCAGGTTGTCTGCAAACAAGACACCACATGACACTTGAGGCGAAAGCACCAACTGTATAAAGGACGTGGAGAGAGAGCTAGCAAACTCCGGCTGACGACCACCCGGCTCCACCTGCAACGCCGCATCTCCCACGAGCCACCGTGCACACCACACGAATACAAGTATGCTCAACACTTCACCCGACCATGTCATCCCAAATGCAACCAGTAGCGACACACATAAGAACAACAGCTCAACCAACAACTTACTGAAGACATTCGGCTTTTTAATTGTGCTATCCTTTATGCATTGGGTGAACATGAAATTGTGCAGATCCCCCTGGCGCTTGATATAGGGATACTCTTTGGTGCCAGTTAAAACAAAAATCGCTAGATCCACTCCCTAAAACCATAAGAACAAGCCCAACGTAAACACATGCACAAACCAGACACGCACAACCGGAAGACAATAACGAAGGGATCAAACCAACGGCAACAAAAGCCTCACCTTTGCGCGGAATTCATTAAACAACCGCGGCAGATCAACAATCGCTTTCCGAAGAACGTCTCTCTGTATTTGCATTTGCACCCCAAATTTTTGGGCTGCCTGTGGCAGTCTCTCAACAACGAGGTGAGCATCCCTGGCCTGCACGAAACCACAAACAGTTCAATTACAACTTGGATGGCCCATGCGTGCATAACAAGTACGAAGGAGTTTGCTCCCTTCCCCTCAACCATCATGCCAATCTTGATCCTCTCCTCAGGTAACGCGTAGCATCAACTTTAGACATGATCTCAAGTACAAAAATCCGATGCCATAAAAGAGCAGCAAATATTCTTACATAACCAGGAACCATGGTAACAACCACACAGTTCAGAGGTCGGGGCACGGGTTGGTGGAACGGCTCCTGGTTCCAGCTTCCCCTGCCAAGTTCTCTTGTCCCGCTGGAAAAGTGAGCACTTGGTTGGGGCAGTTCCCTCGCCTCAACTTGGATTGGATTCGGATTCGTCAAACCCAATCTGAATCTCGATACTAAACTGCTTCTCCTACAAAACAAAGCTTTGTATATACTTACCAAGTTAAATCATTCAAGCAATCAGCATCTGATGAAAGGTGGACGGCTCCGTGCCTCAAGGCTACACAAATTGAACAAGAGTCCTTGGGCTTAGACACCTGACCAGTCACTGTGCGAACGTCAGTTGTCTACTCAACCACTTGAAGCATTACACCAATGACCCGACGGGTAAGCAGCAAAAAATATTCCTAAGCAAATTCAGCGACACTAAGACAGGCACAAACATACCAATTCATGCTTTTAACGAAATCCCGTAAAGTCCGGAAGCGGTCCCATGGTCTGACCGCAGCACACCGAATAATAGCGCTGGCAATCACTCCAGGATCCTCCCTCGCATTCTGGAATGGCAATACTTCCAACAACTCCATGGGCACGTACTCCTCTCGATCCTTCTTCGTCTACAACATCCACATCAAAGTCAATACAACTCCCATTCCATGCAACCCACACCATCACCATCAAACAATTCCCTATTCCCATTCACTGAACACTCGGTTCAGTCAACTCTACTCCCAACTCACATGATACACACACACATACACACCCACTCCTCATCGCCGCTGATCACACCTCCAGCTACTTCATTGCATTAACACTATCCCTACACCCCACGGCCAGTTCCCTTACTCACTACTGACTCACACAACCAACTTAAGCGTGGTGTAGGTACTGATTACACATCTCCCATCAAAACACCTCCATGCTCATGAATACGAACACAACACTCCTTCCACCGCCACCACATAGCAATCCAGTGTCGACGTCAAATACATGGGTAAACACACCACGGCAAAAGCGGTCCACCTCAACACAACCAACCACACTCACCTTCACACACGGAAGCTCTGGATATTGCAGGTCTATTCCATACCGCTCCCTGAAGTATTGCGCGATTGATTTTTTGAGGTCTGTTATCATTTCCCTCTCGGCCGAATTTTTCGACAATCCGTGCACCACAAATTGTTTCTTGTAGGGTTTGCCTAAAGCAATCAGCATAACCCCCATCACACTCAAGAGCCATTACAAACTCCGTTTGTATGACACTTTCAATTGCTGCACACCATGACATATTGCCCTAGTAAAAATAACCTCTGCTGCAAACTTAGCTCTAACAAAACCAAATGCAAAGAGAAAAACAATATCGCATCATACAATATCAGTGTTATGCAATAAAAAATACCTTCATTCTTATAATGGCGGGCCTCAACGCGTAGTGACAGTATATCTTCTGCCATACGCCTCCACGTTGATTGGTCATACATGCCGTCTCCATATTTCCCATACAAAATTTCTGCCAGGTTCCCCGAGGGGAAAAAAGCCCTGTGAGCCTTAGAAACAAACACACTATCACTGGCGAACTAACATCCCTACATCAACGTCCATACAATGCACGAACCGCTCACCATATCTATGTTCAGCCGGCACTTCCATTGCGGACGGAAGCTCAGCGAATACCCACGATAAATCCAGAACAGACTTCCAGTGTCAGATCGTTCTGGTTGTCCATAGAAAATTGCTGACTTTGACAAATACGGGAAAGACGCCTTATTGACCCACTTGATTAGGTTATCCAACATATTAATAGCTGGCTGCGGTATGTCTGAGGTCTTCGAACGGCCATTTGCGAGATAATCAAAGATAAGACTGGCAGAAACACTGCCAACCCTTTTGGCCGTGTACTCGATCGTCAAATCATCATTTCCGAGGGGATCGGGAATCTTTTCACTAAAAGTTAGAGTCTCCTCGTTCCTTCCGTCCAAGGGCCCCAGAGAGAACAAAATTCGACCGCCGTCGTGAAACACATCACCACGTTTCCTGAAAAAACATTGCCCAATCACACTCTGGAAGTGTATCAATGCAACGTCCACACAGCATCAGAAAGCATCAGCATAGTCTGCCGCCAGTTGTGTCGCACTTATGCCATTGCTATGCACAATGCATACAAGAATGTAGCCTCCATCCGCGAATTTGTGAATGAATATGTGAGCACATAAATATGGAATAAAATAATTCACTTAGCACTAATAAAAAACCCACCGTTCTGCAATCGCCTTTATGTGCTTCCTCAAGTCCTTTTCTTTTAGCCTAATCTCTTTTCCATCCCCAGATAATAATTTCGTCGGCGTAATGTCGTACATCAACACCGACACATCTGATACAACGCAGTCCCAACAATTCACTTCAACCATCATTCTTCTCCCAACTGTTCCTACACCAGGACGAGAAGGCAGCATCCTGTCCTCCTTCAATGCCAATGACCTACCCAAGGTGAATAAATTTGATCAGTTGGATTCATCAAAATCCACTCCGTTCAAATATGAATGCTCACCAACAATAAGGCAAAGTGTGTTAAAGAGACACTTACGATGTCGCCGGCTGCTTTTTGGGCCCCCTAAAATTGCAATGAAGGCAGTCATTAAGCACGCCGACACAAAGAAACTAGGATTGCCCAAACCACTTTCCAATGTAAAGCTACAGGATTCACAAATCACTACTGTTCGTAAATGCTATAAAGAAAACAGCTAACCCAGCTTTTGCCTTCCTCTTCCCTTTGGCCGTTGCTAAAACAGGTTCTTCTAACCCCACAGGAGCAGAGGCACTACAATAAAATTACCAAATCTTCTTACTCGGTCTTCTGGGTCCTTCAGTTAGGTTTTGACGCTGTAAATCAAACGAGTCACGGTCTTACCTCGGCTCAGAAGTTACCCCCGAGCTGCCGGTATCACTTGGCGGCGCAGTGACAATCTGTTGATCCGGCGAAACATCGCCAGCCACGCTGAGAGACATTAAACTCTCCCTTAAATAAAACAGCAGGTAACCGATAACAATTCCTTTACTAACAATCCAGGTGACGAACTAGCTAGTAAAACAGGTACATACACACACTTTGTGGAGCAGCAAGTAGACTAAATCACCTCCATCAATGCCAAATGATACAGATAACCAGCAAAAATAGGGAATTTTATAAGCATTAAATGCCTGTAAAAATACTTACATTGGAGTTAATTCTAAAAAATGCATTCAGAGGTAACACCGAAGAGTCTTGTTTAGAAGAAATAGTTGCAATAGTGAAAATACACATTCTCACACTCCCTTCCATTAGTTAAACACAACCTGCTGACAGATTTGTTTTACGTTAGATGATTGTGGAAAATAAAGCAGCACCTAATAGCTAAGTGGATTTGAAGTGGTTTAAAGAAACCGTTATCTAATGCACGACGTACGAGAGAGACGGGGTGGGGGAACTCATTTGCCAAGCACCTTCGCCACTCTGAAAGGCACGACCTTGGTCCCCTTGACCTTGAAGGCCAGCACCTCGTCCACGCCTTTCTCTACCCCCGCGATCCTGAAATCCACCACCACGGCCACCCCGTTCTTCAAATCCACCACCGCGACCTCCGCGATCACGAAATCCACCGCCGCGCCCACCTCGTTCTTCAAAGCCTCCACCCCGACCTCCGCGATCATGAAAGCCGCCACCGCGTCCACCACCTCGATTTCCACGATCCTGAAAGCCGCCGCCGCGTCCACCTCGTTCTTCAAATCCACCGCCTCGACCTCCACGATCATAGAACCCGCCACCGCCGCGGCCACCTCGTTCTTCAAATCCACCGCCTCGACCTCCACGATCATAGAACCCGCCACTGCCACGTCCACCGCGTTCTTGATAACCACCACGACCTCCACTATCCCCACGGTTACCACCACGTGACCTACCTAAACATTTAAACCACATTATTCGCCCCTCCATTTCATCTCTTCCATTTACCATTAGTCAGCTTGGAAGCGGAGTCTTACCAGGAGCATTTTCACCTCTACCGCGGCCTCTTGCTCTAAAAACGTTAACAAAGTGATAGTAAACCAAGATACCCACAATACATTCACACCGAAGCAACCTAAGTGTCGTGAGTGCAACGGCCGAGTTACTCCACATTAGCGAGATTATCCAAGATCTACCACCAAAGGCTAAGCAAAACAAAGGTGCTCCACATCAAATGCAATCAGTAAGAACACAACATTGGTGAACTAAACAACTGTCTCTTTGCTCGATTTTCGATTCGTTTTTTCCTACTTTCCGCCTAACAGACGGTCAAATAAACATGCCTCCGGAGGCCGTGAAGCAGTAGTGAGTCATCAAACTATACTTCTTTATATTCATAAATCTTTCTCACTTTGTGCAGTTCAGAGACGGACGATGAAACCAGCACCTGCATGCTTAAGCGCAAGTATGCGCAGGCTCGAGCGCCAACAAAACCGGATTGAATGAGTTAAATTAATAGCAAGCCAAGAGATAGGGAACAAGGCCATCAAGACACATTAAGACATGTATGACTTCACGGCAAGCAAATTAGCGAACCGAAAAGCCTGCACTTCATTTCACACATCATGAAACGTTTATACCACACAGATAACTTGCCCGTCTGCCATCCCCCTATTTACGCTTCAATGCTTCCCTAAAAAGAGTAACGAAACTGAAACGTTAGTACAAAGTAACCACAGATTATGCAAACACATCCAAGGTCTTGTCATGGCAGCATTTTTCTAGCTGGTTATCATACAATTCAAACGCGACTAAAAAGTGATTTGTAATCCGTCAGGTTTTTCCCTCCAACAACCTTGTCAAGATGGCCTTTGTGTTATGCAAACAAGCACCGCTTTCAGCAGTTCTCGCCGTCCAAGTGTATCACAACTATCCCCCCTCAACGACGCCACGTCTCAACCAAATCCCGTTCAGTGTTGCCAAAAGAAACTAAATTCACCCAACATCGTCATCTAATGCTAGCATTCCTGAGTGATTAAGTAAGGAAATCAGTAAACACCACCCCCGAAATAAAAAGGATGGTAGACGCTAAGCACAGTTAATACTTAAGCAGCAGGAAAATAACTAGCAAGGTAGGCTGGAATTCAAAGCAAAAATTTGACAAGGCAGAAAACACCATACCACAAACCCATAAGCACCTACCCTGCTACAACAAACTCGACTACAATAATAGACCGCCCGCAGCAGTTTAAAACAAGGTAGTGTAAAAAAATCATGCATTGTATTGTTTACTTTTGATGTGATTACAGTATTAGCTGGTAGCTGCAATTAAAAAACTGTTTTGGAAGCCCAAAATGTTGGAGACATCTCGATTTTGATGCAGTTTTTGCATTGCTCGATTAGGCGGAAGTACTTAGATTCGAAGACTTTCCTCTGAGAGTGGATTGTACCAACTATTTGTGCTCCTCGGCTAGAGGAACGACAAGTCGACCACCGGCATTGGTGCGCATATCAAAATCACGGGATTCTCCAAGTTCTGAATGGTTACATAAAACGAATAATGATGGATGTTGTAATATTTTGTTTGTTCGAACTGCCAGTTTCGGTCGCTTGGGCGGCCATATTGTGCAATCCGGTTGGCCGGCCTCCGGGCCGTACTAACAGCCCCCAAGTCCTCTGTTTCCAGAACACATATTCCGCCCCAGTACTATGCCTTCTTTTACCTTAAAGGGAGCCTCGGGACGCTACATCGGTGGCAGCGGGAAGCGGACCCGAATTTGATGGATTTTATCCTGCTCCATGCCGCTTCTGGCAAACTTCGGCGGTATGAAAGAAGTACATGTGCTTCGGATGTGAGAACCCTTTACATCCCATAACAGAAGGGTTGAGATCGACGTTCATCTTCGGCACCTCCCTCGCCCTCGTGTTCTTCAGGGAAGCCATCAACAACTGAAGCGACACTAGCCGTGAATTCCAAGTCCAAGGCAACTGCCAAGAAGGATCAGTGACGTTGTGGTCAAGCATCCTCTGTAAGCTCTCTCTCCTGATCTCAGGCAACTTGCCTCCCTTCGCCAAAATGTGTATCTACAGATGTAGAACGAGCAGGACGCCATTCGATAGCATCGTTTTATGCTTTGTACACTTGGATCACGTGCATCCCGTTCCTATGAGGCCCGATTGCCCCATTCGCTCAGGGTTCTACGATACCCTCGCGTTTCTTCCAAGGCATCAGAAAAGCCTGGAATCACAACTTGTGTTGTGTCTCCATTCGTCCAAAAACTTAAAATTCGTGCCCCCATCTTCCATTGGGCCGCATTATCGTGGGAGAGGAGGACTAAGATATGCACATTTGCCGCACTGAGTGCTACGCAGAATTGATGGTACTACAAGAAGACATGCGCTGGAATCTCGATGCTTGCACGGTTAGCTCGTGGGTGCTTCTCACAGCACTGATTACGTTGTGATGGCTGACACGGGAGGCTGACCAAGGGGAG
>MIEF01013010.1:0-36624 GCA_001870725.1 Taenia solium
AGAAGAGTGATTTAGGTGATATGCTACCCTATGCTTGTTTAAGAAACAGTCTTTTTGTAAACAAAGGTACTAAGGCTGATTTGCGCAATTGGGTCCTCTTTTTGGCTGCAATTTCGATTTTGTGCATTTTTTATCTGACTGTAAATAAAAAACAAAAATTTGTGCGCAGCTGAGAGGAAGAGTACCCCATTGTTGGTAAAAATGACCCTCGGAAGGTAGCAAGAACTGTTTTTTTCTCATGCAGGAATTAAGGTTCTTGTTTCTGACACTATTAATTCATTTTAAATTCGGTGTTTAAAATGTCATAGTTAATGATTCATTATCTGTTAGAAAATCTTGTTTAACTAGGTGGGAATGCTTGTTCGAAAGAGTATATTTGTTTACCTCTTAAGAGATCTTTAAACAATAATGTGACATCCCTTTAAAAACTTTACATATTCTAGTCAAGGTGAATTCTTTCCTGCGAGGAATGACATTGAAAACCATATTTTCATTTCTGAGGTTATTCTTTTGCCATATCTGTGGTTTTTCCTCCCTAGGCTATCCGCTTTTATGCTTTTCTTTTACGCATGCCATAGGAATGTGCTGTGTATGTCAGATTGATGACTGACCGACAAACTGACTTGTGATGCGAAAGTGTTTTTATGTCTTTGTATCTCAACGTTCGTTAAGCAAGCGAACACATTCCCAAACAAATTAACATTTCATCCTTCACAAGAGTACTGATTCTTTGCATGTGTGATGGAATTGCTGTTGATCAAGCCATCATTATTGTCTTTAGAGAGGCCCCAGGACTAGTCGATTGGTCGGTTGAAAATTCAACTTTTGCTCTTGCAAGACGACGCAAGCCCCCTATGTCTTGCCACAAAATTTACTCTTCTAAAGGTCTCTTACCACAGAGAGAGGGAAGTACTGTCTCACCCTCATTCCCCAAGTTTAAAATGGCTTTTACTTTTTCGCGGAATACATTCTGGATAACAAAGTAGGATAGGAGCGGAGGTTGTTGTGCCTAGGCTTAAATAGAATATTTGAAGAACGCACCGAGGTTGTTGACGTTCCACCGTAAAAATCATATGAAATCATTAGATTACTTTGTACAAAATGAAGTGTTGATGCAAAACTCAGGATTTTCTATTCAGTTTGCCATGTAGGCGGCCCGGATTGATTCCAAGATGTTGAAACCTACGAGTCGCTCTATCTTCACTTTTGGCAAATAGACATGGCTTTCAAACAAAGCCGTTTACACACGAATTCAGCATTTAATGCCTTATTCGCTAACGGTGCATATATTGCCGGAAAAATTGTGAATTTTTATGCTGTCCTAATGTATACGAACAGCCAATCCTTAACACTGTAATTTTGTATTCATTTTTTTGCTAAAAATTCTCTGTATATGTTTGATTTACAGGTGTCGATAAGTTGTAGTCCTTGGATGGAGTTCGTGATCATCCGAGTGTTAATTGTACATTCTAGGAGTACTTTTTTAAGTTTACTCAAGAAGGGTGACAAATTTTACCTCTATTTTTAATTTTTTGACAAAGTAGACCGTGGATTAAATTTACTTTTAAGTGATTCTTCACTTCAATGGGCTCTAGCTTCCAATGCTAGTCGTTTTTTGCTGCCAAATTGTTTTAAAATAAAAAAACGGCCGTTCTTCCTTTCACGAACTTGAGATGCCTTACCTCATTCATCGTTGAGATTCCAAGTGTTCTTCTAGCAATGAATGACGAATATTTGTATCCATTTCAAATCATTTTTTGCATCCAAAAGGTTATTTGCTTATGTTTCAAATCGTTCTCGTAGGGGTTATCTCCCTCGCCGTACAAGTATGTGGCGGTTGACTACACTTCGTTTGAGAGTATAGGGTTTAGAGAACTAAAAACGCATTAGTATACGCCATATGCTTCCTCGATTGCGGCCACTTTTGGCACAGAGCTGTCACCAAATTGCATAATGACACGAGAACATCTGAAAGTGAAGTGTGAGGTGTTTTACTTTTTTAGCATCCATTCTAACTTCATTTGCAAGATCCGATGGCAGTAGGGAATGGTAAGCGTTGATCGTATCTCTGATTCTCCTCTTCCTCACCTAATACATAGTTTATTTGTGATGGAGATCAGAATCTGGCACAGAATTGTACCGTCTATTCATTGTTTATAAGCTATTTCGTCGCCGACCGGAAATTTCGTTCACTGGCCCTGTAAGCTGTGTAAGCACACCTGCTTGACATATTGAGACTTAAATATGCGACGAACAATTTCTTCTTGCGAAATTCTCACAGCAACAGATTTTGGCTTCAAATAATTGAAAGAATTATATGAGAACGTATCATCAATCAGATCTCACAATGTCTAGCTACAGTGTTCAATTTTTTTCGAGTTGTAAAACTAAATTGACGTGAAAAAGTCCGTTCCGCGTAATTCATCCTCATAGAGGCCAATAAAGTTCATGTTTTAATTTGAAACAGTGCAATTTTTCGGGCACCAAAGTAATGCTGTAATTAGACTAGAGTCTACTCTGTCTGGAAGTGGAAAAATTTTGACTTAGTTATTTCGCATTGTGTTGTTTTTAAAACGGTAAAGATTTCACATTTCCCCTTTTTGCAAAGGGCCGTTCAAGAAAATGCGTTGAATTTTGGATAGAGGAGGTTTGCAATGGGCCATTCAGTAGAAAATAAATTTAACTTTTGTGAAGGGCAATTTCAAGTTATGATGTTGCTAAATATCAAATTTGTTGAAATAGTCGCCTTTGCAATAGGCCCATCATTCCTGCTACGAATTCCCACTTTATAGCGCATTTTGTTTTCTGAACCGAGGAAAAAAGTATTGCCTCCATTCCTCTCCTGCTTTCATTGCCCAATTGCTTGTTCTATTTTCATATTAATACGTGGTTGATTAACACAAAAAGCGAAAAATCACTTGAAGTTGGGCAAAGTAGGCGAGGAATGCGGATATTGAGAATGGGTTAGTATCTCTTTCTTCCTTCTCCTTCTGCAAGTGCAAAATAACCAGATGGTAGCAAAAGTCGTGACAAAGGGTGTCGTGGTGATATGTTGTCGTATAATTATTGTACTTTATTATGGGTTAATGGAAATAACTTCACTTTTCAAGTCATTACGGGGTTACTTCACATTGCACCAAGTCATATCGAAAATTGTACGGATTTGTTGAACATTTAGTAACTTTGCAAAAGTATTAAGGCGTGAAGGCATATAAGTTACCTTCTTATGAGTTTGCAGAAAATTTCGTGAGCTGAAAGCATGATTAACTTGAGGGACTGAAAAATTCATCAAAGCTTCTTGTTAAATAATACCAGCGGAATACAAAAAGTAGTGTCTTTCTAAATCTCCTTTACACAAGGAGCCAACTCCACCACGACTGAATTCCTGTTCCCTAAGGGTGTGTTCACTCAACACCAAACAATTAAAAACGGACAAGTAAGCATAGTTGTGGAGGTGACGCCTTGCCAGTGGGCCAAAAATGGTTTTCCTGATGCAGGGCGAACTATTAGTGTTGGGAGCAGGCTTTGTTACTAATTATGGGTGCAAATTACAGCGATAGTGGTGAAAATTTCAGTGGCTAATTTATATTTCCATGTCCTGAGTCTTCTCCGAAGCCGTATCAAGTGATAATAGTACTGAAGGCAACCTATTATTTGCGTACAGAAGGGCTGGGAAAGGATATGGATGTGGGCTTTCGATTAATTATGCTAAGAGGACAGCGTAAACCACGGGGACCAGGGAGGCCTGATGGTCAAATATATAGTTCGAAAATCGTCGTTTTCAATGCCACAATGCATTGCAGGCCGCTACTTAAATAATTGAAAAGCATTTGCATACAACTATTATTTGCACGAATCAGCCCTGGCTACGTTCAGAGATAAGCTATTTTTGGAGTAGGTTTCCATCATTTAGATGCTGCTCAATCGTCTGTCTGGGCTGTCTCAGTTATATCCTTTGTGGTTGTGTAGCTTTTCAGCTCGAGGAGTTTCATAAAAAATCAGTGCACTTCCGGTAGTCGTTACGTTGTGTACCAGCACATTCAACCATCCACAGGGGATGTCTTCCTTCTGTGAGGCCATAATACTCTTGAAGCTTAGTACTTTCTCTTCTTGCAGGCGGTGATACCAAATTGCGTATCACCGACAAA
Source organism: Taenia solium (assembly GCA_001870725.1). Taxonomy (NCBI): domain Eukaryota; kingdom Metazoa; phylum Platyhelminthes; class Cestoda; order Cyclophyllidea; family Taeniidae; genus Taenia; species Taenia solium. The sequence goes on from MIEF01013010.1 coordinate 4,149, forward strand.
TCCACGTAGTTCTACTACGCTATTGGAATGAACCAATCATCTCTTCCTTCTTAGGTCGCGGGACAAGACAGGGGTGGGAGAGTTTTGCTCTTTTTTTCCCATCTTCCTTTTACAGATTATGTCGCAAAGCAGAAGCAAAAACAGTACCGAATGAAGCCCATGATGGTGATCCTATTAAATTGTTGAATCGAGTTAACCGCCTTCTTTTCCTTTGAAGGTTGCAGTGCAGGGTAGTGGGGAGTACACTCCATTACCCATTCGTGGTGTGTCCGCAGGTCAACTGCCAAGTGTGGCAGAAGGCGGTGGGGTGGGTGGATGGCCGACTGAGGGGTGTCGGCTGCGTCCACAGGAGAACTTCAACGCGGTGGTTCAACACGATTTGAAGGAGTTGGGCGAAAATACTTTGATCTGTGTTGTCTCATACGTGGCTCGTGTTCCATCCTCCTCCTTCACTGTGCCCGTTTCTGCCCCTCAACAACCTTCTCTAGCCGGTCTTCAGCAGCCAACGGTAGCGACTGCTAAACCTTCTTATAAGAGTAAGCAATGACAATTATTTCATGTGATAATGAAAACATGTGGCACGTATTTTACAAGCCTAAGAGTATTTCTTCCCTAGTTTAATTTTGTGACACTGTTCTACTCGACAATAACAGAAGGAAGAGGGAATCTATCAATTTTATGAATTCGGGATAGAAAATTGTTTTTATTTGTGACTGATAGCAAAGTGTATCTTTGAAGAATGTTGCCCGAATCTGCTGACAGTGCAGAGCATAGAAAGTTTATGAGCGGAAATTCTGAAACGTTTGGCAGTGGGCCGGATTCATTTAGAGGTAAAACGGACTTTGTAAATGTACAGCGAGTTTTTGTTCCTTGGAAAAGGCAGATAAAACCCTGTAAGGCTCTTGAAACTGCTAATAAGATGAAAGTAATGTCTAGTGATCTTCGTTACTTGAGTATAGTAATATGCTTAAAGTTTTGGAATGTTGTAATTTCTTTAATATTTATTTAAATAGTTTTCCTGATGTCAAAAAATGACACGTTTTACTTTTCACCACGCATACCTCATACAAACCATCTTCCTAGTTTAGTTTTTCTCCTTAAAAATGATGTTTTTACTGTCTGTCGATCAAGTCCAGCAACATGTCCCTGTCAGTTGATTAGACATTTGTGTGAGGCGCTTCACTGAATTCACCAAAACCATGAATTAGAGTGTAAGGAAATTAAACATTCAAAATCAGCTTTCCTGTTCCTGATAACCTCTTAATTTCTTTTGTTAATGTTCGTAATTGTGGCTGATTGAGCAATAGGAACCCCTTTTCCACCTCACTAATACAGCCATCTCAAAAATTGTTCAATTCACTTTTAGGCCTTTTTTTGTCCAAAACATTAATCACTCTTTCCCCTTTTGGCATGACTTTTCCATGAGGCTTGCAGTCCTCTTATCCTCCGGTTTGTGGCTTATTGAACTAAACTTGGGGAGCAGCAGTGGATTGACGGATAAGCGTATTCACGTCGTAGGCCCGGATGCCACTGTCGCTTCTCATTCTCCCAATATCGCTTTCACATTCTCCTCAAAATTACACAAGAGAGAACGCTGTTTGAAACTTCCTTGTACCCACTTACCAGCCCCCTTCGCTACCTAATCTCGCTGCAGAAACAACATATTTTGTAAAACAACCGATTCAGCTACCCATGAAACCCACCTTAGCGATGAGAAACGTGATATGATGGGACAAAGTATATTGCACTAGAACGGGAAGACGACATTTCAGACAGCATTAGCTGTTTGACACAGCGATGCTATTTCTCTTCTGCTACCTTCTTCATTCTCCACCCTAAATTTGCTGCCCTATGTAACGAAAAAGGGAGGAGTCCTCGTAAACTGGCCAATGGGAATCCTTTGCATTAGCCTTCATTTTTAGCCAAATTAAAGGTGATGTTGGTGGGAGGGTAGTGGGATATGCTTACACAGCACTGGGTGCAAGGAAATCCAGACTTGCCTATCTGGATGACACCATTAGTTACGCCTCTCGTCCCCGCCACTGAATGCATTTTGGGATAATCAGGTGCCAGAAATTTTGCGTTTATGCACGTATCAGATCGTCAAGTACTGCACGCCCGACTTCATTGGAAGTTGAAGGTTTGGATCACGAATAATGTGAAAGTGCATTGTCGTCACGTGCTTCTCGAATGCACATTTCGTGACTGTGATCGTCGTCTTTTTAGTGATAGGCGACCAACTCGTCTTTTCTTGGAATATGAGGTGCATGGTCTAGAACCAGGTGAATCCGAGGGGGTGCATCTAGAGCAGAACCATGTGTTAATTTACGGCTTAAGCATTTCGTTCAATTGCAGTGGGAGGTTTTACTCGCTGTAATGGAAACGGATGCATTCATTCCATGTCACGCATGAGTTGCCAACACGAAGATATTAAACACTGACTATTCTAGCGCTTTGAAAACTTGAAATAGGCCAAATGGAGTGTCATCGCCTGAGTCAAATAGGTTAATGTGAGAAGGTTATTACCTTCCGCTAAGTTCACCCCTGTTATATTGAGGAACTGAAGTGAAAATATGTGCAGTGTGAAGCAGTGGCAAACATTCCCCTACAAGAAAGGCCAGACCTAAAAGAAACGGATCTTGACGTACATCGATAGCTCAGCAACATTGATTTCTGAGGATTCGTCCTTCTGAATCTCATTTCCTTTTATGAAGTAGCCTCGAAATGTCGTAGTGGTGGGATAGAGAGTTAATTCCAAGCATTGTGACGAGGTGTGGCTTGGCGACTTTAATGTTAGCTTTCGCGCACGCACAGACATTTCCAACTTGGTGTACTTGTCGATAACCCACTTACAAAAATGATTTTGTTGAGCTCTATCCAATTTACTGTTTTATCGTTAGGGAGTTGAATGGCGTTTTGAAATTGACGACATGAAAGGAAATGTAAGCGTTCATGTTAAGATTAGTCTTTTTCCCGTGATGTCTGGACAAAGGCAAGCCAATCCAGTCTACATGGCCTTTATAGTGTAAACTAAGTAACTTCCGGAGGCTTCTTCGGGTGCTTTATTCCTCTAAATAATAACCGTTGCAATTTATCATTTTCAAAGGAGCCTAGTTTGCTGAAATTTCCACTTTTACACAACTTTCTCCAGAAGCTGCGAAATTCTGGTTCTATTTACCCGCTTTTCTATCTTGCTAGTTTATCCGTCGACTGCCCATTCAGTTTGACATGCAACCATTTGATTTCGTAATACCTAAAGGATTATAGTAATTCGGATACTAGGGAGACAAGAAAAATTTATCTTTCTCCCTTCCACTCTCCTCCCCTCGATTCTAAGGTGGTTTTCATTACGAAAAAATGACGTTCTTTATGGACATGGTGTGTAGTCCATCTTATGGTGATTCATCACCAAGATTGACTAATTTATCTAGGCTTTTTGCTTGTGGGTCCTGATTTCTGCATCTCCTTCAAATGCTATACGATATCTGGTGAGAAACTTCCACAGTTTTAAAAACATTTCAAAATTATTTTGTAAAGCAGCCGAGTTCCAATTGCATTTGTGAAGTCCATTTGACATTTCTTGATAGAAGAGTTCAACATAACACGGCGAAAAAGCACCCTACCGATAGACTGATGCCCATGTTCACGTTTTATAATCCAGGGATGTAAACAATCGCCACCATCTTACAGTTCACAACGATTTACACTGCGATAAGTAATTATAGTAACCGATACTGAAAAATCGGACGAGCTTTCCGCTCGCCTGACAAAGAACCTTGTCGCTGCAATTATTGTTAGATGGTTAGAAGAAAAGAACATTCAGATCGTTTGACTGCAACAAATGAAATGGCCAATCCATTAAAATGACGCTCTTGCAAGTTGATCACAGCTGAAATTTTTAAATTGAGTTACCTTTACTTGGTTAATTATGAGGGTGCGCGATTGAGAGATCATCTGAAGCCACAGAAAGTACGAATTTGTGTTATGATGTGGTCGAATATGACCTCAATCTTCGGACCTACTTAGAATGCCTGTTAGATCCTCAAGGTTAGGTGTTTTTAGTCACTAGTGCATAGGTGGCCCGGGAACTTGAGCTCTCTGGAGTGATTTTAATTTTGCAAGCCATGACATCACAGTAGTGAAATGTGATAAGCCGAATGCGATTATAATGTAAAATGTGGATGCTACTTATCTCAAACAGCGTGAAATTCAAACCAGAAGTTTTAGTGTTTTTACCATTCTATTAAAAAGCGAACTGTTTGGACTCAATAAATTGACCAGATAGTGAATTAAAATAACTGCGTTTTACAAACCATACAAAGTCTTCAAATAACACTGAGTTTATTTGGACAAAAAAGTGGTTTGCTAGCGAGCCGACAATGAACACTCTTTGGTTTCGTAATCTTCGATTGGATAACAGCAGCAGCGGGTGTGCACTATAAACAATTGAAGGAGCTGGTGAAAATTTCCACTTCTGTGCAGGTAGAGATCGGGGAGGTCAAACTGACGTATCTCATTCATAGGGTCTTGGGTGGTTCGGTCGCAATTGTTCCTTGCGAGCTGTGAAAAGGATTTAATTCAACTTAAAGCAACTGTGTATGTAAACCACTTCGCGGGAATGTATCACCGCATTTGATTAATTAGCGTTTGGTGAGTTCACCGTCTGTCTCGCTGCCTATCATTTTTTACTAGTGTGGGCAATAGAAATAGTATGAGTTGCTGTTCCCCCGTCTTTCTCGCCTCAAAATTCCTTTTCTGTTTCCTCTCCCTTCCCCTACACACATTTTGGGAACTGGTGCGTCCCCAGGTGGGGCGATTCAGCCCCAAACCAAGTTGTTACAAGACCGACTTCTGTGTTCGAATTAACGCATTACAGGCAATAATTTAGTTCCAAAAATCATTGTTCAGATTAACTCTGTTGTTTGTGCTTTCGCTTGATTGACCCTTAGCAGCATAACTACCCCAAATTTTTGTTTTTATTCTCATTCAGTTCCTTTTCCGTGCTGCTCTCTGTCGTAATTTGGTTGCCCGCTACTCTGTTTAGCCACGGCAGCACCGTTTGAGTCACTTTCGCAGAAAGAGTGAATAAACCTGTATAATTTACCATACGATCATTTTATTAACATGTGAGTAAGCGATTCACGGCTTTCGTGAAGTGCTTAAGCTATCTCTGTGGGTGTTATAATACTTACCAATCTGGAGATGGCTTTTTATGCACCCAAGTAAGGATTGGCGGATCATTGGGAGAAGTGAAATGGACATGCATTTCTATTTTAGGGCACTGGAGAAACCATAATAATGTTGTATCAAATTTGATAAGCTTTCAACACGTAAAAATACGCTTTGTACTGAACGTTCTCCTTTTAATCTGAGTTAGTTGAAGAGTTTTTTCGATGAAAAAATCGTAATTTATCCTCTCGGCTAAATGGTCTTGGGAATTCCCCTTTCCTTCAGCTTCAATAATGTTTCCTTCTTTTTCTACCCTCAAAATATCACCCCGATCTTGGTTTATTGTATAAGATTAAAATTGAGCACTATTTATTTACTCTAGTACCGCCCAGACAGTTGGATTTCTACCGTTTTATCCCCATAACGTCAGATTGGAATGTTAAAGTAGTTAAATATCTTGCTGGAATTCCTGAAACTGGTTTCCACTGGCACGTCTATGTGGTATCCGGCGTTCCATTAGCAGTGGTGTGTGAAGTGTTAGAAGTACTGTAAACTAAAAGGATGCTTTGGGCCGAAAATGTATGATTTCGCAGTGGACTATTTGAGTGTGATAAATTTGTGATAAATCTGTCCATTTCTCAACAACTTCATTTTCGACTTTATCCGTAAATCCATCTCATCTTTTTTTTCTACCTCATTTCTTATCCATCCGCTTGCTATTTTGTAAATTCATAAACCACTATGCTCATTGTCACTTTCCTCTATCACGGCGATTTTAAACGTATCTACTAACCCTCTACTCTCCGCGCCCACCGGTTTCTTTAGTTTTTTTTTCTTTTTATTCATAGCACCATTTTTCCACCCCAAGTTCTGAAGGGCAAGCCATGATGTACATCGTATTCAATGACTATTTTTTTAAAAATATGGATGGTAGGAGCTTTGTTTTTAAAGTAAGCTTTGTTTGCTTATTACGTTTACGAAGTGATTTTCATTGAACACACATCGGTATCGTTTGTCACTTTTTAATGCGCACTTAATACGAGCAAATTTGTAGTGTATTGTCACCGTTCCAAATCATCCTATCAGCTTCAACTATCACAAAGTAAGGGGAGAGGCAAGCCATATCCATGCAACGGTGTGTGTTTGCAGGCAAATGGCACATGAGCCATTAACTGCTGCGCCATAGGAGACCCACATCCCGACAAATTGGTGCAACTACGCGGTTGGTTGTCGCACCAAAAAGAGGTCGCAGCTACCCTTCCTTTCTGCGCTTAAATGTCTGCCTGTCTTACGTATGAGCACAGAGGGAGTGAAATATACTTTATTTCTCTTCAGCGTACATTGACAGAGGTTATAAAAATACCTACCTCACCGTCTACTCCTACGTGAATTAGTCGAACGAGGTCATATTGTCTCATTTTGATTCCTTGAGGCCGTCTTTTATCAATAATATCACACTTTCCTTGCAAATGCACAGTTTTTTTGTTTCCATTCACACCTAGATCTAAAAAGCCGCAAATTTAAAAATGAATTTGAAAACAGGATCTCTTTGCGCAAGTCTGCTTTAACAACCATGTTTCATGGTCCCTCGCGCTTTCAACATTTCTGCTCGGCTCACGACTCAACGAGAAGGAGCCAAAATCGATGTCAACGCTTCATGGTCCCTCATGGGTGACCGGAAATAATTGCGAAGTGAAGTCACTCATCAATTGTCAGGTCGTGTCGGATTTGCATGACCACCGGTAGAAAGCTTGAGAGCCGACTTTAAAGGCACGCAGTGATTAATGATCCTCGTGAAGATAGCATTTTACGAGCAATTTGGATAAAGCGGTAGACAGTGGAGAAATTGGAAAGCTGTAAACCTGTTTGGGACCCCATGCAGCAGTGCGTGCGATAGCTCGAAACACCAACAACAAACAGAACACTTGTCCATATTTCGGGTAGAAGGTTTGAGGCAGACCTGAGGCCCGAGGTGAGACCAAAGTGCATAGTCCACCCACCTTCAAGGTGGTAATGAGCAAAGACTGCACTTTAAAGCAGAAGTACAGTGACATTATTACGCGCCTGTGATGGACGTGGTTTGAGAGTTGCAGCTGAAGGTGGTGCGTAACGAGAAAGGAGGGAGGAGTCGAAGGTGGCGCAGATCGAGAGCGGCATTGTGATACGATAATGTAGACGGATCAGATCATCAGGATCTCGTCCAACGACTACACCGGCGAGCCAAAACTAAGCGCATCGTGATAAGCCATCAGTCAAACTCGCATTCCTCAACCCTCCCCTCTCCGCCACTGGGAAGGGGAGAGGGGCATTTGTGGATGGATGATTTGGTGGTTTGTTCTCAGCTGCCTCGCACATCAATCATAGGTGGGGCAAGGTAGTCTAGTCTTGTCTTCAGAGGGAAAGAGGGAAAGAGGGAAAGGAAAGGGAACGAGGTTCGTTTCTTTTTGTTGCACGGAATATGATATTGTGGTCGCCTGCTGTTGCCAAGAACAGCAGCACAGGGTACCTACTTTGCACAGTGGGAAAGAGGGACTTTTCTGAGCGTCCAGTGCACTGAATGGGTTTTGGTCGAGTAAATCCCTTGCGAACAGAGTTGGCATGTTTTACTACGCGACGATTTCTGCATGAAAGACCATGATAGCGGTAGTGGTAGGGGAGTAATTATTATGAATAATTGAGGGCGGCAACACAGGGACGTAGTGAATGCTAAAAACTTGTGGTCATTTAGTAGGAAAGAAGTGATGCTCGGTTGTTTACGATGATGAAGAGGAATGTACAAGCGTTGGCGTTACTTCTCCACCATGTTGCAGCATTGGTGATGATTGTGTGTGGCTTTAATCCTTCATGCCAGCCTCCACATTTTGCCAATGTCATCATTGATTAGTCGTCACTAGTGCTACCTTGAGGGAATGACGTTTTCATAATGCAAAACATTACACAAGCCCTCTCAGGCTTATAATGCGACTGCTTCCAGCGCTTCAGCCCTTCTATGTGTTTACGGTGGAGCTATTTTCATACTCGTGCAGTTGATAACTCCTTCAATGACGACAGGCTGGACAGTGTATGTAGCAGTGTGGCAAAGTGTAACCCACACCAGTCGAACCCGTAGAAGGAAGTGATTGTCTTCACTAGCACATCAAGCATGTGTTGATCATCCCTCCAACAATACCATGCATGAAACGTGTCTGCGTGAATGTGTAGACTTTTGAAGGTCCGAAAGTGAGCAGACTGACTCACATCAACCATGTGCCAACTAATCCCTATTCAAGGCTAGTTATTGGGTGGTTATTGGGTGGTGACTACACAGAATGAGTCCAAATCCGTCGTCGAGAAACCCTCAACAATGGTAGCGGTGCAAATCAGTGAGAAGTGGATTGATTTTGATGAACTCATCGCATTCTCGTTATTCTGAAACACCAGGAACGGTTCAAGTGGAAGGCTGTGGCGCCTCGAAATTGGGAACAGATGCCAGATGTCGCGCCCTTCCCCCTCCTAGTCTAATTCCGTTCAGCTGGAAGGTGATTGTCATGACTTAAACATCGACCGTCGACGCAATCAGGAAATCTCTTCAGCGACAACATGATCAAATTAGCATGGTGGAAAGGTGTTTTATTGTGCAGGCGTGTGGTATCAGACGGTGGTGTAGGTCAGGTGAGGCCATCAGGCAGCGATTTCCGTTAAAGCGCGTCTCTGCACTGCTTACTCAGGTTTTGGGTATTCTGTGGGCAGGAGTTACAAGTAGGGTTTATGGATAACTTGAGCTTATCAAAAGCAGGATAAGTGGATGCGATGTGGTCAACTGTAGATTTGTCTCTCCAAAAGAATGCGGCGTCGTTCGATTGAGGAGGTGTTTTCAGTTCACCCATCACTGTGATATCGCTTCGTTTCCCTCACTCAGTCTCACTCCCATTCTATCGCTTTCACGCCCTCATGTGCCACTTTTAGCTTCTCAGACCGGTGATGTTGCAGGCCTTTGTCACTTATGCCTCACCAGCCTAACACGTTGTGAGCGTTCAAATGACCCGGTTAAACAATGGGAAGGTGTGGCATGAACGTCGGAATGCCTTGTGAGAGAACTGTACGAGAGACTTGGAAAAAGGAAAACGAACGACTACCTCAACAGAATAGTTGAAATGCCTTAAGAAGAAGTGCAGTGGTTGCTAGAGGGAATCGCTTTTCCAAACGTTGGACAAACTTGAACTAGTACAGCTTTTGGACAATGGAATGTAGGTAGAGGACTCACCTTGAGAACCACATTTTTGCATTCCACCCCGCTTTCATTGTGGAGGTTGATGTGACAGACGAAGGTTTCTCCAAGAAAGAGGATGCTGCAATTTGCAAACAGAAGACTTAAAGTATTCAGGCAGTAGTTTTTGGCCAAGCGATACTTGTGTTCGGGGTGAGAAAAAGGAGGCTAAAAAGTGGAGAGGATATCGTTGAGACTTACTGTGCGTCAAAATGCTTTTTGATCGAGATTCCACGACACCTTTGCAACTGGTGCACAGGAAGTGAATATGTTTGGAAATCAGTGCTGCGGAAACAAGAGAACTGTTTCAGCAGTAACGACTGGAAGGGAGATAAACAGAACATGTTCCCAATCAGTCAGCGAGAAGTGTTTATTTTCTTACCTGGCCATCAGTCTATCCAATTATTCACCCGACCCCTTCTTTTGGAGCATATTCTTAGGTTTTGCCTTCCATTCATCCACACCCCACACATCTCCCTATCCATTCCCTATGCATCCCCGTTTCGCTCATCATCTATTTATTTGTTTACCACTCTGCTTTATTCACCCAGCGGTCGCTTTATGTATTCTGCTCTGCTCCTAATCCGTTCGCCTATCAGAACCCCTAAAAGTCCAACAAATTTAATGGAGCTCTGCATACCTCTTAATTAGCGCATCTATGCTTGTGGGATAGAAGTAGTTTCAAAAATCTGGAAAATTGTTTTGATTGAGTCCCTGTTACCAGCAATTGTTAAAAGTGCATTGAGTTTCCTTTTCGTCGTGCTAAACTAGCAAAAGTGGAGACATGTATGTTGTGTTCTAAAAAAGTGACTTGTGGAGCTCTTCGCACCTGCTTGAACCATTATTCTATGAGGCGGCGCAGTTTTGACTTAATGAACAAGAGGAGATGGATATTGCACCCCGAATAGGGCATGCAGCTATTCGTTGGTGCGTTACAGGAGAACTATGTGCCGACGACTTATCGCGATTCCGGATGGCGCTTAAATCTTGACTTGAATTGCACTCCTCTTCAACCTTCGTAGCTAGAGGTTATAAAAGTACATATCTTATCGGCTGCATGTGACCACGTAAAATGTTCAAACGAGATCGCATCCCAAATCACCATATGGAAGTTCAGAAAACGCATGTCTAATCTTGATTCTTCGCCTCTTGCTGAGGCAAGCAACACTTTGTGTCAGCTTTCATTGGCGACGATAATAGTACAGTATAAAGTTTTGTGGCTCATTTCCAGCACAGCAATGGAACCGCTTGCCAAGAGTGATCAGACTCTTATAAGGAAAGCTTAAGTAGTTCTCCTTTGGTCAACTAATTGAAATGAGTCTATTGTGTTGTCATATTTTTGGTAGATGGTGTTGCTTAAGCCAGATGTGTTTGTGGCATGGGGCACGCTGTAGATCTGATTATTGGTAGGGCTATTTTGAATTCACCACTCCACACTCCTGAGAAGTACATCCCTTCACCCTCAAAAGACTATGTTCGCTTTGTGTGTGGTGGGCAACTGTTCACTTGGTGTAGGTCAAACCGTAATTGCTGCTCAGAAAACGCTCCGCTTTGGCGTTCTAGGAGTTACTATACAGAGATTTGAGTTTTACTTCGCGTCTTGTTTCAACACATTCCAGAAACGCACCCGTCTTATCCTAATCTGGACGTACATTTGTGCTTTAACAAACTCTCTCCCCTCAAGGTCGAGACCACGTGGCTGCTTCAGAAACGCTAGCGTTGGGGTGCGCGAACACACGCTAAGGCCCTGTTCTCTCACAATCAGACCCACGTGTGCACATACGGGCGCACGCACGAACTGGACACCAACGATGGCAGTAAAATCTATTCTAAGGTCTAGTTTCTTAAATCTTCCTGCTAGGAATGGCTGTCCGTTCTCATTGGTATGCATGCGTAGCAGTTCATAATGTACAAATTAAAACCATCTTCATCAACGATTTGTCAAATTTGATCAGGTCGTCCAAATTGGTTACCGGGGTATGTCTTGATGAGGGTAACGATTGGAGTGTTTTGTGGGAAATCAACCTTTTTATTATTACTAAGACTTGACTCAAACAATCCGAGTTGGCATCAGCGGCATCATTGTTTTAATTCAGGATTTGAAAAGGATAAAATGATTAGCTTTCACTAGTTGGCCTGTTACGCTCATGGGCCACGAAACTAGATCCATTCCAATGTGAGCAGATCTTTTTTGCGTTTAACAGCGACTTCAGCTTGCTGGATAAGCTGTCTCAGTGCACACAGATCTAAAGGGAGGTTGCCATCAAATATTAAGGTGATTGCACCACTCCTGGCATTGAATTTAACCAAAGGAGCGATTTGATGTTGAAGTTTCGCCGTTAAGTAGCCTTTTATAACGTTCTGAATTTGTAAGTAGATTTAAAAAATGCATAACTTGTTAGATAAACCTGCCTTGGAGCTAATTAACAAGCAAAGTTACAGAGTTTATATCAGGTTTTTTGGTTATGAAGTGAGTTTTCTGTGGTACCGATACGATCCTGGTTCACTAACTTCAGCCATAGCCAAAAATGATGATGAATATCTAAACCTTTTTTGGTGAATTTGTTCCCACCCAGGGGGGAGTTGCTATTGTAGCTTGTGTCAGAAGTTCATGGGCATTGATGAAGAGATCTGCTGTGACTTTTTTTTAGAGATTCTTAGCCAATATTTTTATCATTTGAGGACTATGCAGAAGTTTCTCGAGTGATCACCTCCCACAATAGCATTTTAAAGCATGTATAGCGTTTTTTTTGTCTCAAAAAGCAAGACGTGAACACATTTGCGTATTTGGAATTTGATGAGAGTTCGTCTCAACGAGGCATTTTGAGGATATCTACTTGAACTGTCAGCCATTTAAATCGGAAAGCCACCGTAATGAATTATTTCACAGGATTTTGCTCGAAGAGTAGATTAAGTTCTCTGCTCACAGTGCCATCGCACAATGCTTATTTATCTACATGATTCCTCGGCCTATTGGTTTATACTTATTTACCTTATTACTTAAAAACACTTTCGCATGGTATACTTGGAGATTGTAGGGTTTTGCAAAAACTACCTTTGGTGGCAAGATTTTTCCCCTTTGAGAGTTGAAGTGAATTAAATGATTTTTTTTTACAAAAGACAGCCTCGGTTAGTGAGAGATAGTCACCGATACAAATTTTCGACTTTATACCGTACTTATTGCCACACTAGGCAGAAAAGCTCGTTAAAATTAAGTTCATGAGTAGAAAGCTGAACCATGACTACAGGTGGGTCTGCACTCGAGGGCAACTTAATCAGCATTAAGTGTGACAGTAAAAGGTTGACTTTTGTGTCAATTTTTGCGGCACTGGTGCTTCCTTCCTCGTGATCGGCAGACTTCGTAGTGCCTGACAGAGAACTTTGGAGTTGCTGAAGGAGCTGTGTATTTGGTTTACAAAATTTCCACAACAGTCAAGAGTTGTTTTATTGTTAACTCGGTCCGTACCGTTGCATTTTAAATGTCTCAGCTGCGAAATAAAATACAAACTGTGACAGCACTTTCATGCGGCCTCTTCATTTTTTAGAAATTTTTTGTAAAAAAGGTGCTCTTCAAGATTTTTGACAGATGAAATCTAACGCCTCATTCTCCATTATGCGCATATTTACGTCATTCACAATACTACCCCCCCAAACCAAATGAATGTCATCCTTCCTTCCTGATTCTCTTGCCTTTTACTTTCAGGTGACAGCGAACAGGAGGTCGATGTGCCAAGGAAACTTACAAAAAACTTCAAATTCACGGTTCGTTTTTTTTTAACTCCTTCACTAAGCATATACTTAGAAATCAGAAAATTACTACACTGATGTTACCATCAGAGCGCCTTTTTTGAAAAAAAATACCGACACTTTTTCATGGGAGAGTAACCATTAAGGCAGTGGAGTATATTTTCGAGGGTTGTGATTGATTGTCTTCCAAACAACTGGATCATTGGGTCATTTAAGTTGAATTCTTTTAATACATCCAATGTCAAATAATTTTCACTAATCTTGCCTTAAAAGAATAGTCAAAAGTGCGAAAATCTTTTCCCAGCTTCTTTCAATCTATTGAATGTGGGTTCGATTATTAAGGTCTTGACATTGGTAGGCATCAAATGCAAGCGTGGAACATTTCTCCATGAATTCGCAAACAGTGGAATTTCTGCCTTTTTAATCAGTAGCATGTTCACACTGGTCGGGTTCAGAGTTGCGGGCTTTGTCGAGAAAAGGCATTTGTTCACTACAAAAAATGCAGACAATCAAAAAGTTCCTGCGGTCTTTCATATGGCTTGGTTTATTATCATTTTATAGCATTACTCACGTGGTCCTGTAACATGCACACCCATCGTGCATCGTAGATTTTATGCATTAATTCATCTTTATGGTACTCTCTGCTGAGCTCTTTGTTATCATTCTGAGTTTATCAAGAGAAAAAAGCGAGATTAAATTGGTAATAGTAAGGACTAGGCCTTTTATTTACTTCCAGAGGAAATATGTTCCATAGTGTGGAGCTCATTTGCTTATAAACAATCAAGTTGATTAGGCAATGAAGTGAACTCAAGAATCATGCGGTTTAGAACTTTGGAGAGAGGGTCACTTTTAAGTTATGGCTGTACAGTAGTTTTCGAGTCTATGAAAGAAACTTTTTTGGCTTTGGGACAGAAGGTTCATTGTGAAAGTGCTTTGCGAGACTCAGGAGGAAAACCAGTACGGAAGAAATCTACACTTTGTAAATAAGGTAATGGAAAACCACCATGTTTGCCCCGGGAGGTTGTATTAACTTGACTACCTGTAAGTCAGAAATGGGCTGCTTTGGAATTCGATACATCTCGTAGCAATGCGAAATGACTGAACATAAAATTGCCATTTTATTCTTATCGGACCCAGCAACCTCAGTAACAGGCATCAACGAGTCCCTGGCATTGCGAGCATTACAGGTGCAATGCGGCTGTGAGAATGTCAGTCGTCCACCTCCGGATAACAGTGACTTTGATGCAAATCTAACCTTACCGTAGGATACAGGCACATTAGCCATTTCTGGACTTTGCAACATTCTCGAATGTTTGGATTCCGAACATCACATTGACTACGGGGAAAGTCAAGATTTTTTTGAATTCTTGTTAGCGATATTTTGGGTAAACTCACCTTTATACTGCTTTGTCATCAAAAAAGTTTGCTCTTCTGTAATAGGGAACGCATTCACAGCATTGGATATTCAACCCAATTCTGATTTCAAATACAAAGAATCTGTCAAAATTTGGGAATAACTTTCGGTTTTATAGTAATGTTTGATGGATTTCTTATGGGAACTCTCCTATATTACAGACCACTTAAATATCCGCAAGTGCCCCGCTGATGTAGAATTTAGCAAAGAATCTTGCATGCATGACAGAGAAAGGAACTTTTACTTCTTTAAGCTGGCAAGGGGTTTCTCTTCAAGGCCATAGAAACTTGTTTTTTTCTAGTTTTGAAATAGTAGAATCAATTTTTGATGCGTCGGAGAAAACTATTATTTACGTTGATGTGGTGATAAAAAGAAGGGATGGAAATTCCAGGGGAAAACCTCATTGATGCGTGATTAGGATTTACGATCAACTCCTTATTTAGCCTTTCCCAGAAAGTGGTCCCATTGCTATCAAGACACGGAGCTTAAGAATACATCTTAGCATTAATGCTTAGAGTTTATTTCATACAAAACTTTCCTTTATTCACATCACCTGTAATGCCCCTAGTAGATTTGGGCATCAGTAACTCCGAAAGGGTGCAAATCACGAGATTTTGGGAGGAAGGGGGCTATTGTGAGGAGCGACATGATCGTAAAGACCTTCGTTCATCAACTTTTGGATCACCTGGGCTTTATACTTGTAAGCAAGTTGCTCGATCCATCTATTGACAATTGTCTCTCAATGCCTCCATGTGGATGGGAGCACTAATTCCAAGACCCTGCGTTTAAAAAGAAGGATGTGTTCACTATTCCCGTCAATAGCGCTCCCATAGATATTGTCTTTCTACGGCTAACCGAGTTTCAAAAAATTTCTTTAAAGAGAAGGCATTTATAACAATGACACGCACCAAAATGAAAGGGGAAGGTATGGTTATGGTTGGTCAGTCGAAGCATCTGAAGGTTTTCGCAATAACTCTGATATGGAGATATCTTTGCAAACTACTTGAGCAATTTAATGAATGCATTGTGCATACTTACTTTGTTAAAAAAAATTTGGATTTAAAAGTGGCTCTTTTCGAAGTGGCTGCTTCAGCTAAGTTAGTTAGTTAGTAAGTTAGTTGCAATACAGTCATAAACAATAGTTAATTTTCATTATGCCTTCTCCTCCCAAGAATAGCCTACTTGAGGATTAATGGAAAAGGTCGTTGGTGCGTCGATTCTTGTGACAATTCCCCTAATGGTTCACAAGAGGACTTGCGTCCTTTTTTTCCGGTGTTAGGTTAAGTATTTATTTGTTAAATCTTTCACCACTTTTGCGAGTTGGATGTCAAAAAAAGCCTCTAGTTACGAAGATAACATGACGTGGCACATTTTAAGGGTGTCTTACAAGAGGGCTGCATTAACTGACGGCGCATTTTTTGCTGTAGGTGGGAAAACCGTTCGACTTCAAGCCAACGCAATTCCTGACTTCGGTAAGAGTGTTTTTAAACCCATCTCCTTGTCACTCTGGCTCGTTTACTTCACACTGTAATTTTGCCAATTTTCTTTACCCAGAATTTCATTTTCACCTAAAACTATTTTCGAATGCCACAAAGATAAGCTCACATTCACTTTAACTTCCAATTAACTTCATTTGCTTTGTTTCGCATAAAGTTGCATGGTGTTTGAGTAAATTCTAAAATAGCTGTTGGGATTTAGTTGAAGAGGCGCAATTCGGCGTGCTGTTCCTTTCCCAATCATATGCGCGTCTGAGAGGGTGACAGCGAAGGGGTATCTTCACCATTGTCAGGGGATTTCATGCTTGGTAGCCTGCCAATGTCATTTTGTCTTAGCATCACTGTGCACTTCCATGTGCTCCCTGAAGAAGTACTCAAAATAACTGTAGATGGTGCTTGTCTCAGCTACACGTATTGAAAAGTTTTGTTGCAAATTGAACGATTTAATCCAGCATGCTGATGTGTACATTCGTTTCGTCCAACTTTAAACAGGGCTCAGACATCTACGTGGAGGCACAGATCGAGAATCTTATGCCACAGCCCCTCATGGTGGAGCGACTTACCTGGGAGCCAGGGCCCCTGATCAAGGTTACCGATTTGAACTCGCTCGTTGATTGGACAAGGTGTGTTAGTGTTTTTTCCTCTTGTCTTCAGCACACAATTTTGAATTGGAATTTGAAGGGCCAGGATCAGCATGGATGTGATTTAAAAGGAAGGGGAGGATTTAGTTCAGGATTTCTGATGATTTCGCTCCATTAACCAATTCTTCCTCCCTTCATTTCTCCATCCATTCTTGACCCATGCAGCCATCCTTACAGTAGCGTGAAGCTCTTTTTAGATAGACGCCTATCTGCCTGCCTATTTGGCCATCTATCCATTCATCCCGTATTCGTCCATTCATCCTTTCCGGATCCACTCAAATGTCAAACTTTCCTTGATTCATCCATTCCCACGTTTATTCAACTCAATCTATCCTGAATTCTCCAATTGCTTAGATTCTTCTCATAGTTTTCTCTTTTTGACGAAACATGTGGAAATTTTCAAATGGAATTATGGTTTTGTTTTAATTAGACCTTTTTTTTCAAGAAATGCATTTCATCAGCAAATACTGTTTCCCGAATTCAGCTTCTTATCGAAAGGCTCATAGTTTCTCAAAAAGTGAACTCTGCATGCCGAATTGTTGGAAACATTTGTGCACCCGACGAATTCTGAGGCAAATATACCCGTTAAGAACTCCAAGAAACACTTAAATGAATTCAAAACTCCAGCGTCAGCCAAAGTAGTTTGACACTAGGGACAAATAAAACCATAAAGGTCGAATGGAATAGGTTTTCTTGTCTGCTTTAATAGGGTCAAAAAGTATAATTAAGTGAAGCAAATTACCATTTCTTTATCTACACATCAATTCGTTTAACCCTCCATCCACCCTTTTGTGATCAATCCATTTAACTCTTCTCCTTTCATGTGTACATGCGTACTAATGCAAGGTATTTTCTTTAAGGCTTGAAGGTGAGATTGTGTCAAGCTAGTCACAGTACAGAAATAAGTTTAGTTACTTTGAGTTAATGAATAAAGTGCAGCCACTGTGACCGAATCTCTGTGTTCCTCTTTCGAATTTCTGGTATTTATCTCAAAAGGTCTAAAAACACCTTCCATTTAGAAGTTGATGACTGTTCGAATGTCACTGCCCACAGCAAGGTAAAACCCTCTCAAAATGCCACATAAGTGCCGTTTTTCGACTGTAAATTAGTTGTTTGCATTGAAGACATCCGTCCTCTGGTCTTCACCTTAGGTTATACCAATAGGAAACTCTGAAACTCAGCAATAAAAATATCCCCCTTATTTTGATACGCGTTAATTTGGACTTAGATTAAAGTCGCAATTGCTTTGCCAAACATTTTGCTTGCTAAACAACTTTTTTGGTGAAGGACTCGTGAGTTAAAGTTTGGGAAAATCCTTTCGTATCGCGTAATTTGATGTTGATTTAATGTGATGCCTGAAATCGGAATTTCGATAGCGGTCATTGCGTTTCATTTGATGGATAATATAAAAATAAGCACTTAGTAGTATTTAGTGCCGAGGGCTTTAATTTACTCCTGACTTCTAGCCTTTCCGAATTCTGCAAGGAACTGCCACCTCTTTTTCTTTCAAATAAGCTACTTGGGAATTTTTTTGAATTAATTCTACCATTCGAAGTTCCTCTAAAATCCGTCCTTCTATTCTGTTCCCTTTGCAGCTACCTACCTGCGCATCCACTCACCCATCTTAAACATTTGTCTGGCTAATCAACAATTTCACTTCCCGAGCTACCACCCAAGTTGCGATTGTCTGTCAACTCTTTCATTGGTGAAGAAATCTAGAAATGGGAGTGAAAATGCATTGGTGAATTTGCCTAGCAGTATGAATGCTTATGAATACTTTCGTAACCGCCATTAACCAGCTCATTTGTTTGACGAGCTATTTAAAATGCTAATGCTAATAAGAGTTTTTCGCTGTAACGTGTGAGACAGAAAGTTCCGCGACTGAGTTAGTAGTTCGTGGGAGCGGGCAGAGTTTTAACGGGCCAACTATCCAAGACCGGTGCATTAGCTCATTTACCTTCTATCCATCTACCCCATACTCATCTGTCCAGTATTCATTCATCCGTCTATCCACATCATAGTCGATTAGTTCATTATTCCTTTGTCAACCTATTCGCTATTTATTCACTATTCCAACTATCCGTGAGGGTAAACGCAGTTTTTGAATGAAGTTCCAGGCAGTTAATTTAAGTGTTTAAAATTGTCAGTAAACTTCCAGCCGACTCTCAGCTTATGTTACAAATACAGAACGGGACTTCGCCGTTTTCGAACTCGGATTGCAAAAGTGCACCACTGTCATGGCCGTCTTAGTGATAAAGGCAAATTTGTCTTAATTGCTAATTTTTTTAGGCTAAATTGGTCATGACCCCTCTACCTTGCTTGTGTTACTTCGGCTTGGAATTCGAAATGCGCCCTTTCTTTCGAACCATTTATGTAACTTAGGGCAGAAGACTTTTCCGTTTAGTGCAACTTGTCGACTCACCGACAATTTTGAAAAAAAGAAAGCAGTGGGATTCGTAAAACAATGTCATTCCTTCAGTTGACACCAGTAAAAGTGCAATGGCGCTACCGGTTCTTTGCATAGATATTCTTGTCAATATTCGGCAGTTTGTCCCATCACCTTTTTCACACTTTTTTCGCTATTTTCTTCGAGGCAAAATTACTGTTCTTTAAGATCACTTTTAATTGATATCAAGGGTTTTGAGACGATTCGTAGATTTTGCCACGTTGACTAGCCGAATCTGTCAGCAAGGAAAATCAGCCACCCAGCGCAGGCGGGTTTTGCTTTGCAATGTGACACTAATAGGATTTACGTTTTTTTACCAACTTAACTAAACAAATCGCTTTGCAGTGTCGGGACGATGCACCGAAGGCTATCATAACTTGGTAAAGTATGCAAGATGCATAGTTATGATGCAAAAATTAAATGGAGAGATCTGGGCGTTACAAATTTGTAAAACTTCCAACAGGTGCTTTAGTGTGCAAGATAGAGGCAATGAAGAATCGCGCAGCGCTGTTTTTATTTGAGTTCAATTTCAAAACTCGATTGATAGGAATATTTGCAGACTTTAACAACATGGTATTATCTTGTATCAGCTCCTTAAAGTACATATTTGAACACGAGGATCGCGTCTTGGTTTGCCTTAACGGCTACTTTCAATTGGCAAAGAAGTTGGATTAAGACGATAAGTGTACTTTGGTTCATTCTTTCACCGTAAAATTGTGGCTAAATTAAGCAAAAATAAGACATAGTACTGCTATTTCCGCTCCCAAGCTCGGCAAGCAGCAATTATTTATCAGTGACAGCAGGCTTTCTTAATAATTCATTGTTTCTGATTAATTGTGGCGATTCTGTAGATAGTGCAGTCTGGAATTGGGATTCTTGATCATTTTATTTCCACCTTGAAAGTGTTGGCCTTTTCAGCCATTTAGTGGCTTAACCTGATTCTAAGGAGTGCAAGTTAATGAAAAAATGTTTTTCTCATTGTTACCATGCGATTTACCTCCTCAAATGGATACCCTATGGTATATGACTACCGTCATCTGGTACCACAGGAGACTAAACGGATTGATTGGTGTCTCTTCACGATTCGACCTCGTTGCGCAGCTTTGCGACTCGATTGAAAAAGAAAAATACGGGTACATCAAACACATCCTATGGGAAATCGTTCTGCATCTATAAATTTTGAATCGAGTCTCGGTTTCCTACTGGTAGTGAATGTCTAATTTCCCTCCTTTTTGAGTACTAACATCGCACCTTTTTCCTATTTAGGGTATTTTTGTCTGTTAGTATATTAGTATGCTTTAAAACGAACTGAAACGCATGTCTGATTATGCTGCTTTCGGAGTAACGACCTTTGTTGGATGTTCGAGGTGTTGATGGCTTGAACAAACAATGCGTCTACCCCTTTGATCAATGGCGAAAGTAACTCAACGCAACGTGGCCTCTGCTGCGCAATTTGGTCCGACAGTGGAGGGCTTGAATGTCGATACAAACCAGACGGAATTGAGTGATAATGCATAGAGAACAGAGGCACTTATTGCTTGTCTAATCCACACTTGATCAGGCCTAGGTCTGCTGCGAGGTAAGGCGAACTGCAGGCTGAAATTCGCATTTAACTTTCTCACAACTTATTTGAGCTTGTGCTTGTTAAGAAAAGGAGCACTACCAAGTTTCGACTTATTTAGCCTTGTAAGAGGAGGAAAACTTGTTTACTTGTTTTTAACCGATTCAAGCCATTCCAGTGGTGCTCACGTCAGATTTTGAGCGCCCTCCAAAATTGGAGGAAGATCAGCTTCTTTTAAGCATTCTTATTTTGCACACTTGCTGGTTATACGTTACCGAAAGTTACGAACACTCAGTATGGTGGAATATTTGTGAGGGCATCCTTTGTGCATTGCCAGCATCCTCTGTAGCTACTGATGATGCCTTTTTATACGCTTCCGGAGAAGGAATTCATAAAGTGCCTTTGTGTGGGGTCATTTTTGAAATCATAAAATCGCCTGCGTTACTGCCTAATTACGTCGTTAACCCAAAACAGATGCATGGAATGTGTTTTTTACGCAAAATTAACTCAAATGTATCCTCTTTTAGTCTGCAAAGAAATGTTAAATGCTGGATTGTCGGGTTGTCACTTCTTCGAAGCCTCGTTTCTTTGAGAGTCCACCGGTCTACATATGATTAAGTTTGCTCTGTTATTGAGGACTCACCTAGAGTAATAACTTGGTAGTAGTGATTTACGTGCATGATCTGAAGGCCTAATGCGCCGCAACTGTACCAGAAACACGAAGAGTTAGAGGTGTACGTTGAGTCGCCTAACTGGGGAAAGATGTACGTTGCTGGTTGAGAAGATTCTCTTTTCGGAGGCATCCTTCTTGCCTCCTACTTTTTATCTTTTCGGTTTTTCTTCTGGCATGATCCCAGAGGTCGTTCTCTTCCCTTCGATATGCTAAGGTAAGTTTGGCAAAAAAAGGAAGAGGAAAGATTGATTGACAAAGTCCACCTTTCAGGCTTTATTTCACTTACTGACGACATTTTCTCTGAAATGTATATTGGTTAGTGTTCACCAAGGCAAAGAACTCTGGCATGCCTCAGCAATGGTTTCTTGTTTTTGTCAAACCCTTGGCATCTTGTCCGAATTCTCAATGAAATCGCAGGGACCTAGTCCTCTTTGGGAATACTTTAGGGTGTGTCATTATAGGTTGGTGGCAGGCTGCTTGCAGAAACACCATGAGTGCAATGCCGAGTCATCCATGTTGAAGTCGAGGCCACGACGATAGGGAGGCTGGTTAGTTAATTGCATAAACATACCGCAGACTGCAAGCATTCGTCAATTTTTCTTCAATCAGAAGCTCTTTTGTCAGAATTGACTCACACATTCAGTGAATCATTATTCGGAGCTAGACGATTGACTTAAAGTCTTCTTCTCTCAATGCATTCGCCCCAAACACATTTTGGCTCAAATCCCTCTGTTTAGGATTGAATTAGACTTATACTCACGATGATAAGGCGAATTTGGGTTGTACTGGATCTTCAGTTGATTTGTAAAATACTAGCGTGCGTGCGACGGTCCATTAATTCACAATCAGGGTGTTTTGATCTCCTTTGTGCTGAACTATATTCCAGCCACCATGTGCTGCTGGCCAGAGAGGAAAGTGGGAAGCATGGAAGCCACGAGGGGGCACAATTTTATGGCGATAAAAGCGGTTTGGGGCAGACGGAATGGCGCCTTTCCTAACCTCATGCGGTCGTATTGCACTGAACGTGAGAAGCATCATTTTGGGGATTATTTAAACCATCTACGCTAGCTGGACAAACTGTTGCAGTTGGCTTGGGAAATGTGACGAAATGGAAGCAAAGTGTTATAACTGTTTACCCAGAAGTTCGTCTTCCGTCCAGTTATCCATGTATTCACCAATCAACATATCTCTCCATCTACATCACTCCTCTGTCTTACCAAGTTTAACAAGCTAAAAGTTGAAAAAGAAGGCCTAAGATTTTATAGGTGGATTTTTATGGTAAATGCTAAAGGGATGGCTGAAGTGACCTCAAAGGAGACCAAACTCGGCCACGTTTGGGTAACACAGAAACACCCTTTCATCAAAGCAACCCAAGAGAAGAAGCACAGGGAAAGGGAGGCTTATTGAGTCGAGAGCTTCTGTAGCTTATTTGTTGAAACATTCACAATTAAAATTTATCATCCTTTCTCAAGGGGATTTAAGGTAGCTGCGAATCTACTCCCTCCTTCCCGGCAACTATATTTTGCACACAGCTTTGAGCTGTAGCAAGACCTCATTCAAAGGTACAACTCATTTAGCAGGTAAACAGTTCCGTCTGAAGTCTATCACACATAAACACACACACACATACACACGAAACATTGAGCATGGTGTAATGTGTGCTTGAAAAGTGTGTGTGGATAGTGAATTAACCGTTTTGGCAAAACCAACACTGTGATAGTACTTGTGACCAATGTTGCTATGCAAAATGGCGCAACATGTTTTAAGGTTGCGAATAGGTCTAAAAGAAGTGAGAAGGAAATTGATGGATTTGAAAGTCAGTTGCTACTTTCTTGATGCATGGAGTGTGAATAGAGCCCATGTGATTCTACCACTTCCTCTCCCCAGTTGGTGACAAAGCTGCAGACCGCTTGTTTGATAGCTTACATTGGAAAGTTCCTTTTAGCAAGGCTGGTTTCAACACATCAATTTCAACTCATTTTAAATAGTAGCCATTCATAGTCTCCCGTTTTGTCAAGAGCTCGTTGCTCGAGTAGTCTTTCATCAGAACTAGCTTGTTGAGACGATTTCCAGAGAGTACGAGAAGTATCCTCAGTTTTTAAATCAAGGCGAACTGGGTTCTTAAAGTGGATAAACATCAGTCCTAGCCCCGAGGTAGCAGGAGAGTTAATCAAAGCAAAGCCCAGTGGACAGTACAATACAGGATAACGTGCTGTTAGACTGCCATGATACCTGTGCTGTATGATGCAGCAATGTAGACAATCACATGTATTTTATAGGATCCCATGAGGTAATTTACAACAGGTCGTGACGACGAGATGTGTTGAAAACCGTACCAAACTTTAGACCATTTGGTGACCTGAAATTTATTTAATTGTGATAAACTACCAACTCGTCCGGCTATTCACTTTAGCTGTCCAACAATTCAAAGCATCTACAAATACCTTTGGCGACTATATAGGCTCGCTTATAGACGAGTCCCTTTGGCAAATAGAATAAACCTCAGTGCCCTGTCTCTACAGATTTACCCAACCTTCAACTTGTCCACCTTATAATTTGCCCACTTCTTCTTTCACCTACACATCTTAACCGTTCCTTGTGGCTTAATATACCTACCTACTCGCCTGTCTGAACATCCATTCATGTTCATCCTCCATATAACCAACGAAACTCATCCTTTCATCCTCTCCAAGTGACTTGCAGTCCTGAAAAAATCGTTTTTTTTTTGAAAATCAACAAAACTTTGAGGTAGGTGTATTTTTGGTATGACCATCACAAGCGGAATACTAGTGACAGGTGTATGTGTGAAGAACAGTTAAGTCAAAGTTGGACGTTGAAGAAAAGAAATAAACGTAGGTACAGAGAAGCAGAATGACGACAACTGACAAATATTCTGGGCAAAGACCTAGGATGCGAGGTACAGGAGACGGCACACGGGATAGGTGTGCGTATTCCAACCGTAGTCGGATTTCCCGTTCCGACTCGACTGACTAAGTTCCTATCGGTTTCTGGTGGAGCATTTGGGGCCCCTCTTCATTGCAACTAGGCTTTTACGGGTTGTGGAAAACAAAAGTTTATTGGCAAATCAAAATAGAGGTGCGCACAACATTCGTTAACATTGGAATCAATTTTAGGAGAATGTTTATTTGAAAGTGAAGTAAATGACTTATTTTTTAAACCAACTGCTTTTAGGTTGGAATTTTGTTGCCTTCTCAAATCTGCTACTCATAGAGGAACATCTACCAAAAAGGCGTAGTGTCATTACGAGGAAAATCGTTTCAGTGAAGCAGAATATTTCCAGGTTAGAAACGGGCGGAAGTTCCTCACAAGGTGTTGGAGTCGCGGTTTTACTGCTCAAAGGATGAAGTAGATCTATTCTTGACTATCTCACCCAAAGGGTTTACACAGTTATCATAAAGATACAACCTAGTGGTTAAGAGAGGAAGAAAAAGAAGACAAACGTGGACAAGTAGAAGGAAGGCAGAGGGGGAGAAGCAGGAGAAGGAGGAAGAGGGAAGAAGGACCTAAGCTGGTACCTGTGAACTGGTGAAACTGAAAGTGGAAGTCACAGAAGGAGACCTCTCTATTCATTGTGGTGGGAAACTGTGGTGCGGGATGGAGTTATGAAAAGTTGACAAATTTCACTAATATTTACCACTTTTGGTAGCGAGTAAGGCACTTAGGACTTGTGACCTGGTTAGCAAGGGAAGAGCCTTTTCGAATCGAAAAAAAGTAGACTGTGTAGGTAAGAAGTTTTCATTTTCGTTCAGCTAAAGGAGCGTGAAAGAAGGGTTGTGCATTTAAGTTTAATGCGGCCTAGCATTTGGCGGAGAATGTTCTCATTGCGAGGGCCCTGGGCTAATAAAAGGGGAGTTGGCAACACACGTAGAATATCACGGACTGGAGCAGAGTGAAACAAGACAGGCCTAAACTAGATAGGTCACTGGACCAATGCTAGGGTTTAAAACTGTTTCCTGTGTCCTTCAGGGCCTGACATTCACAATTTCTGACCTAAGCTGCGGCAGCTTTAACAGCAGTGAGTGTACCCTTCGTTGGTTTTGTGCAACTTCGTCAATGCAGGCTTTAGGAACTACTATTAGAGCAATAATTCGTCTGATCTGCAAAGCTTTATTTTCCTCCAAGATCCTGACAGCGAGAACGTTGAATGATAGATTCCCACTTTGCATGCAGCACAATAATTTATTGCGTAGCGCGATTTTATTGGTGCTTGCTTGCAAACGAGATGAATATCAGGCTTTACTATCAAAGCATCATTTGAGTTTTACACTTTAAGCGTGGGAAAGGGGAACGAAAGTTTATTCCCTTTGGGATTTTACGTGTTTCGAAATGGATTGCAATTTGGTTTCCCTTTACAAAAACTTTGTTGGTGAGCATACACTTTTCTGGATAAGTGGAAGGGGTCAACAGAGTACGATTGGATGGATGGGTGGATTGATCAGAGAAGAAGGGATAAATAAATTGATTCGTAATTGGTGGATGAGGGACTGGGAGAAAGAGCAAATGCCTAGATTTGTAGGCGAATAAACTGACATGAAAGAGGGGGTTGCACGGATGGATGAATGGGTGGACTCGTCTATCTAATTTATGGGAGACTTGATAGATTGATAGTTACAGGAGGGGTGGACTGGCAAGTGGGTGGCTTGTCGAAGTGCAGCCAGATTATACCAACTTAAGGATGAATATATTTCGGACAGAGGCTTGGCTACACGAATGGATAGGAAGGTGAATGAATTGTCGGATGGACGTTTGGAGATATGAATGAACGAATGGACGAACGGAGGGTTCGTGATTGAACGAATGGGCGATTGGGTTGAGAAATAGTTGAATGAATACGTGCGTGCTCGCATTGTGATGCTGGTTTGCCTCATCTCCCTTCTCGATTCGTAGCTGATCTCGATGCGCACATTCATCATTGAGACGACCATTACGAATGCTCAAAATATAGGAATTGCGAGAACGCTGTCCTAAACTAGTTGCTGTGTTTTAGCTGAAAGTTTGTTAACTGTTAAAATCGAAGCATCACCGGCGCGTGGGTTGTATTAGGCTAGCAACTCTTCTCTCCGTCCATGGAACACCACCACTCGCAGTAGGTCACATCTTTAGAACGAATAAACTAACTGTAGGTGTGTATGACGTGTAAAATGACGTTCAAGTTGGAAGCTTTGAGTCGTGACATCGGGACGTACTTAAATGGCTTAGTAAATTTGTTTGTTTTGGCATTTAGGAGCAGACGGAAGGGTCGGCTGACTCCCACATTTATGGCACCGAAGGACGTGTGGCGACTACTCTACCTCACCCAGCCCCTTAATCCAGGCGCAGCGCCTGCTGCGGGTGAAGTGAAACTTGGCCACCTAGACATTGCGTGGCGCACCACCATGGGTGAAACAGGTCATCTCCTAACCTTCCCCTGTGAGTCCAGTGTAAGTCCGATGACCTCGCTTCGTCTTACCACGATTCTTCATGACAGTTCTCAACGAAGGCATCATCTTTCTTAAAACCTTGGAATAATGACACTTTCTTTTGCCATACCTCCCCGTAAGTGTCGGTCTTTCTTCTTGAATTCTCACCATATGGTAGGCATTTTTGCCACTTAAGAGCATCAACTTCAACCATTTGAATTCTTTACTCGGACTCAAAAAGACATCGTCTTTTGGAAATGTTAGGGGCGAATTCAGCGGTTGATTTCTTAGCACACCTAGCATTGAATCTTCCACCACAAAACTTTTACACGGGAGGCTCCGTGGCAGAGCTTCGTGGGCTTGCGCATGTATTCTCACTGCATCTCTTGCTGAAGCCTCTCACACCTCTCAATGCAGTTTCTCGTAGCCTTAGAAAATCGCATCTCTTGAGTGTTAATGCTTAATACATCCTGTCTCTTGCACTCTGATCCAAATCCTCAAAGCAATGGCCTCTTAGAATGTCGGATCGTTGAAGCCATTCATTTGCTATTCGTGCCAAACAGCTGCCTGCGCTGTGACCTGGAACTAAGCAAACAACTTCAACTGCCACTTTAGATACCATGGCAGTGGCAAATAACTTCTCTGGACGTCGTTTGAACCATTACTGTGGAATTTGTAAATTAAATCCACTTGCATTTGATAGCCATCCGTAAAATATTTAATTTCTGCCTTTTATGGCGACCCTGCTATGGTGTGCAAATGGGAAAATGTTTCTCGACTGTCGTAAATGGCATTTGCTATGGGTTCTTAGAATACCATCGAATTTGTCAAAACAATGAATGACTTCGTCATCTGGGGATGTATAGGCTTGATAAAATTCGCATCTAAAATCGGTATGGAAATGCTACCAAGACACAATGAGGAACAAAAAGCAGAAAGAAAGGTAAGATGATAAAGACCGTCTTTGTCCCACGGCAGCAAATCGCGGTAGTTCCAAGATTAGTGGATTCCTTTGAAGAGCTACTGCATCCATCCTAGAATGTAAGGTAAAGCAGTCATCGTTGTAAAAACGCAGGAATTGTCAGCCACTGGGTGGTGTCAATCCATCTCACCATGATTTTTGAAACAGTGATGTGTTTATGAATTAGTGGGAGTGCAATATGTTTTGAAGTGCTGGCGCAAATTTTAAGTCATTTGTTATCGTTTTCACTAAGCACTGCTTGAAGCATCTGTCCCTACCACGTTTCAGTCTTTTCCTTTCCTCCATCCTTCTAGCGTGCATTCCACTTCCGCGGCAAGGATGTTCCCCCTTAACCTCTAACAGGGCCCTAGCTACTAGCGCCTTTTGTGAGACGAATGAAGAAATTTCACGAGTTTTTGCTCGTGCCTATGGTAATGACTCGTTGGTACTTGTAGGGAGCTGAGGCAATGCATGCAACTTTCCATGTTCGTGCATCATAATGCGAAGATCACCTTCACATTGCGTTCCCTTTGTTTTGATCATCCATTTTCAAACGTGATTGACTCGAGTCCAGGAAACATCCTTCATTGTACTCTTCACTACTTTTTTGCTTTTTAAACCTCAGATCATACAATTTTGGTTGAGCCTGACTGATGTGAATCGGAGCCGTTCGCCTTTGGATGGGCAGGTGTAGAGTGCAATATGCAGTAGCATAACAGCGTACCACCCAAAGAACAGCTTCATTAAACACCTTGACTTTGATGGTATGTCACTCCAAGATAGATGCGACATTCTCTTTGTGAAGGCCATCCCTTGATTATGATTATTAACACTGCATTGTTATCCTTTGTGAGGATTGATTTGTGAGAGACACCTTTTTTGAAGGTAACTCGGATAATTAGCTTGCTTTTATGTCAACTGGGAGGAGCATTTAGTGAAAGCTGTTGAGCAAGTCAGTCCACCCATATCCTGTGCACTGAAGGGGTGGCAGTAGACTTCAGTGTCCATGTGCTCCCATTTCACTGCATCCGCACTTCTTTCAGCTTCTTTCCATCCGACTGAATGACTAGTGATGAAAAATTTGCTGTGTGGTTTGTGGTTTTCCTCGAAAACGATCAACTTACTGCTCAGACGCACTTTAAGGTACACACTACATAATCCAAACAGGACGACACTTCGTGCGTGGGTGTGTGGTGGGCTGTAGATTGAATTTTCCCTATGTTCAAGGCAACTCGAGAGTGTGACAATGGAACGAACGAATCAGACACCCTATCCTATGCTGCAGAAGCGAACCGTAAGGAGATTTGCACATGTACATGTTTCTATTGGGTCTGCTGCCGTCTATTGACTTGTGGAATTCCGACAGACGTTTTCCATTTACGCGGTAGTTGATAGCTTGTCAAAAGGTTTTGAGAAGTGCAACAGCAAGCTCTAAATAACACTCCTTTGCGTGTTTCTGCAAGGGTGAAAAACTTCCCTTTTCTATAACAAAATGCAGTGCTATCATTCTAGCTACGAAACAACTATGTGCATTAAGTAGCTCTCCTTTTTGTCCTTCGGTCTGAACGTGTTCATGTGTCTCAATAACAAATGAGCTCACGAGAAGCAGGACGGGAGAGTAAGCTCTCGACTACCCCATTAAGATTGATGAGGGGGAACAGTCTCACTTGTTAACCAAAAGCAATTTTTTGTGGATGTCTGTCAACAGGGTAGTAGCATTTTTGCTGTTACGTTGACTGAATAGTTTATTGCATAAAGTAGGGGCATTTAACAAAGTTTGTTGGTGTACAGAACTTCGTTTGCCACCAAAATTAGTACCGCATGACAGTCATGGAAGGAGAGCTTTGCATTGAAGTCTGGCACTGTTGTAGATGATTTCCACTGTGCTCCATCTGAAGTTTGTCTTTTACTCTTCACCTATTCATTATCGTTTCTTCCATTCGGTTTGTTTATTCCTAAAATACCACGTAGGTAGGTGCCCACTTGACGCTAATCATATTTGTTTTCGGCTTGAAAAAGACCGTTTAGTGTCTCAGAGGAGTGGAAAATCTCTCCGATGCACACGACTCCCACGTCCTGTGTGTGTTAGACATTCGTAGTGTCTCAAGTCTTCATCGGCACCTCAGTAACGCGTACCAATGTACAGATGTCATTGACGTGCAGAAGGGCAGGAAGGTCATTCAGTGACGAAGACTGAAGGAACTGATTCCTAGTCGAGCGCCCTGTTCATTGCATCCCAACGCCTCACCTTGCAAAGTTCCTCCCTTACACTTCCATTCTTTGCTTTTCCCTTCTACGGTCATTGCTGTTACCTCAGATGTCTACCTGCAACACTCAGTCCCATTTAGAGCTTAAGCAACGTGTTCTTTGCGAGATTGAGGGAAGATGTCTCTCTAACACGAGGAGGTAACGTACGATCTTTATCTGAACGCAGAAGTCGGATGCTTTGTGGACTCTTGCAAGCCATCTTCGATTATTTCTTGCTCAGTGATTCTCAACTTTGATGAAGATCCGTGTGCTTAAATCATGAAAGTGAGTGAATGACTCTCTCAGGTAGAAAACCTGTCCTATTTTCCCACAACCTGTACTGTCGTATTCTCTGAGGGTAGGCGACCAAAACAACCGCGGTATTGTGCTGTTTTCATGTAGCACCAGCTTTATGGTCGATTTGATTACCACTTCAACACCGAACGTGCAATCCTCCGACCAAGATGATCCATTCTCTGCTTCATTGTTTTAACTCATTCAAACTGATCGTAGCACACGCTTCACTACTGTCCGATCTCTCTTAAGCACGCTTCTCTGCATTGTCTCTTCTGGACGAGGTTTATGAAGTCATCGATGAGTCAGAGTCAGCATTCATGCTAATTCCAAAATGCGCATTTGCATGATCGGTTGGCTCATTAGCGAGGTTCGTCAGCCTAGGGAATGCGCCTACATCACGCGACGATCGACAATTTGGAAAGGGCATTTCTGGTTGGTGATTCTAACCTCCACTTGTAAGGAATCATCAAAGGTGCCAGCGTGAATAGTGGTGAAGACTCTACTCGAGGCGGTGCATTTCATCCAAGACAATCAAATCACATTCGTACCGGCGCCAAAACCATCATATGTAATGCAGCATTTGCAGACACTGTTTTCAAAAATATTTTAGACACCGCATTACTCCGATGTCTCGCTGAATATCATCAAACTTCCAACACAGGTTGCTGTTGAAGAGCCCATTCAAATGGCCTGTGAGATCACAAACAGAAGGTTGGCTTCCTCTCCCCTTTGTGTGTCCTTTGATTTTGCCCTTTCACCTTCCACTGGCAATCGTCCTCTTCAGTTCGCGTGTGCTAGAACTCCTGCTCTCTCGACCGGAGACAGCCACAACAATGGCCGCGACGACGACTGCAAGCAGTAGTGGTTCTGGGACAGCATCTGAGACCACTGCAGCTGCTGCAACTATGGCAGCCTTCCCGGCCTTCGTTTGGACGGGAGTAACCCATCAACGTCTGGAAAGTCTGGCTCCTGCAGCCTCGACGCAGTTGAGTCTCGAATTTGTTCCTGTCATGACTGGACTGCAGGTGGGTCCACTCATCTAAGCGCCTATGCCAACCCGGTTAGAACTGGTGGTTTTGTGGGGCAGAAGCGATGATTACGCAGTGCTACCCAGTGGGAGATGTCTCTGTTAAACAAAGGTAGATCGAGCAGTAACTGATCATTGAGTCAAAATGTGATATGCATTTTGATTTTCGTGTGAATCACAATGCTAGAATGCGGTAGCGTGGCCAGCACGAGAGATGAGTCGTAGCTAATGCCGTGTGGTCTTGTGTTGGAAGTGATTGTGAGTGGAACGAAGACGCAACTGCGACTATTGGGAGGAAGTAGGCACACCAATTTCAAACCACGTGTAAAGCATTTGAAAGCCTTTATTCCGTTTTAACTGTGACTGGCCGCTGAGTGTATCCAGTCCACCAGAATGGAGTGGAGCACACCACAACCGCGCTTCTTTGTGAGTCGAGGCAGCTTAGCGCCAAGGAAGCTAGCAGTTTGGTGGTCATGCTTCGTACTCATGAATATCCACGAATTGAAGTCGTAGTGCTGCACGACCCCTGGAAGCATCAGAAGTGAGTTGGTGATGTGCTGCATTGGTGAGTGAGATAGGGGCCACTGAAGTTGTGGGCCTACTTAGTGCTTATCAGTCGCTCTAATCGAGTACAGGGCTGCACTTGAGGCTCCAAATTGACTGAGAGTGAAGGAAGCGACAACAGTCTTTGGAGGTGTGGATGTGCTCAAATCGTGGATAAGTCTAAGATGAGGCGGTGTGTTGGGATGTCATTGTGGGGCTAGTGGAAGGACGCAGATGGAACGATGTACGCTGCAGTGGACACCTCGTTGCTGCTAATTGGGTGGAGTGTTGGTGATCTAGAATGCATCGCTTCTGTGATGTAAATCTCGAGGACTGGCCACAGTGTTTGTGGTTGACTCACGTGTGGGTGATGGAGATGATCCACGATAGAAGAAGTGAGTTGAAATGAGGAAGATGTTATAAAAGTGTATTTAGGGTACTAGTGAGTCCTAGCTGCTTCATGGGTGCACTGTGGCGGCCAGGCGAGAAGATTGGGGAATCAATGAAAACCTCTGGAAGTGAAAGTCTGACTTACGGCTACATTGTGTGTCTGGGGTGTGGTCAACTCCGGTGCAGGACTTTCCATTG